>JAQIXJ010001524.1:0-20167 GCA_034700185.1 Phthiracarus laevigatus
ACTAAAAAGACAAAAACGTTTAAATTAGTTTGTTAAATATGACATTTATTTATTTTATAAGAAAAGTGCTAAAGAGTATTTGCATATCTTTTTCGTAAAGTGATTCAAAATATGCTTTTTATGTGAAAATATTATATTACAGTATAAAAGTTTGTGCGAAAATCCGCGCATTAGTTTTGGTAAGACATGGAATAAATGAGTGAAACCCTGTAATGTCATTATACTATTTTTTAAATTTTTTGAATGCATAATTCAAAAATAATTAAATAGTGTCTGATTTTTATGATAATATCAGTACGGTATAGAATGTTCAACCAAAAAAACTTTGTAATATTGTATGTATGAACGTATTGCGTTAAGTTTCAAATGACATAACGTATTATATATCACATTTTTAAGATCACCGACACTAATATTTTTTATGTAGCGAAACGCGCTCCGATCCCCTTATAAGTTGTTTCACTTCAAATAGTTTACCTCATTGGTTGAGGTAAAATGCGAAGACCCTTACGTTAATGTATTGCAAAGAATATATGGCAACCATATTGCATGCAGAATGAACAGCTGAAACGGCATAATGTTCACGTGAATCTGGACATTGTACGAGCATAAGCGTTATATTTACTCAACTCAACATCAAACTTATTACTATTTTTAGCTTATCTGCTTTTCGAATATTTAACTGTCATTCAATTACTTAACACTTATCGCAATAATTTAAAACATAATAGTTGTGTGTGAAACGTCCGGCCAATAAAGGAGGTGTTGAACAAAATGACGCAACTAAATCATTTAACATTTGAAAAGATTTTAGCTCACTTAAAGTCGTTTATTTTTTAGTTTTAATTTTATTTAAATTTAATATTTCAAATCAACTGTATTTTAATAGTTACTCGTATTTTATTTTTTAATTTGTTCTAAAATTCTTAAATGGGTAAAATAATTTAATACTAAAAGTTATATTAATTTATTCAAAAATTATGTTAAATTAATGCTTGAAATTCAGGCACAATTGTAGAGCGAATTGATTATAAACGCATAACCATTACAAATTTTGTTTATATAACCCAACTTTGACTTATAAAAATAATTTTAATTTAGTTTTGTTTTTTTTAATTTTACTTAAAAAATTGGCGGAGTAAAATAAATTTTGTGGGAGCTATTAATTAAAGCTTACTTAATTTTTTTCTGGATCTTAAAAGCAGGATTCTTTAACTTCTTTAACATAAAATAATTTTATTATTAAGCAATTGCGTGACGTTTTGATAATTTTAACGAACTAGTAAATAAGAACTAATTAAAAATACAAAAAAAACTAAAAGTGAATTATTATTATAAATCGTTTCTCTATTACTGTTCATAAAAATTTTATTTTTTCGTTTCTTTTTAATATTGTAAGTACTGAAAAATATGATTATTTTATTAGCTGTATATATCCTTGTTGATGGGATTGACAAAAAAAAACAAAAAAATATAGTAATACAGTAAAGCAGAAATTTAAATTAACCACTTTCTATAATAACAAAAAATTTCGTTTCCTTTTAATAATAGTGTCCTAATGTTTTATTCAATTCAATAGAAGATTTAAAAATTCACTTATAAAACAAATGTAAATTTTAAAAAAAAGAATGAAACGTTAATATTTATCGCTTGTATCCGTTTTATAAACAATAATTAGATATGCTTAAAATATAATTATATTTAAACAGTGAACATTAAAATTGCGATAATATTAAGTAAAGCTATATGTAATTAAAGCTGAAAATTTATTCCGCTACGCCTTAAAACTGGAATATTAACAATAACTTGTGACACAATGGAATTTATTTAATGGGACATATTCGAAAAAATTATGAAATTTTAGCGCATCCAAAATAAAAATTTTAATTCTTATTTCAATCCAAAATCGTTAGAAAAATTCGTTAGAAATATTACATACTAAATTAATTTAAAAAGTGTAATTTAAAATCAAATTTGTAGTTATTGAAACCCAAAAATATTTCTTTGAAAACATTACTGTTTTAAAAAATTTACTTTAAAATGAAATCTACAGAAACTAATGATTGTGATAGTTATTCATTTTCAGAATTCATTTATTCTAAATAAATTAATCCAGACCCTTCATAGAAACGCGTTTAGTAAATTTTAAATGAGAATATTTTTTGTACCAACTTATTAATTTATATAATTTTTAGTACATTTTAAGCTAAATTCCTGGAAATCGTTAGATATATTTAAAATCGTTAGCTATGTTTAAAATCTTTAGATTCGTTAGAATCGTTAAAAATTTTAAAGTGAATTTCTACAAAAAAATCTCTGAAAAGATCTACAATGATTAATATCAGTTATATATAGTTCGAATTAAGTAATTCTGTTGAAAAACTGAATCGTTAATTAACGATTTTCAAAGCCATAGTAATTATTGATTTTATTACACCAATTTATAATTGCATTTATTATATATAAATCGGTTTATTTAACTGTTTTAATTTAAAAATATTTTTAATAGAAAATTTTAAACAGTCTGCAATATTTTATGCAGTATATGGTCTTCAGTTATCAACACATTTAATTTTAATGGCTCGTTAGACACAATAATTATTTTGGCTCTTTTTCAACACTCGTTAAGTGAACAGAAAATTTTTGATAGATTTTATGTTAAGATTCGCATTAAAAAAATAAAATTATGATAAACTTTTTTCAAATTAGTTATCCCAAAAAAATTGATACCTGTCCTTCGGGATTCAATTAAATTATTTTATGTACGGTATGTTAGAAACGATGTTAGAAGAAAAAAGTTGTTCGTGATTTGTTTTCAAACATAGCGGATAATATTTATTTTTAGACACATCCCTACAGAAAATGAGTGTGTGATGTGTTAATTTTTACGCTGTTCTTATCTTAGAGCTTGTTTTCTATCAAATTGAGATTTTTTTTGTTGTGCTGTCAACGCATCCAACGAAAAAATTTTAAAAAGTTAATTTGATTTAAATTTAAAATTAGGAAAAAAAGTCAACGCATAATACCTCCTTATACTCATTATTTGAAATACACGTTATGTTTAATAAACTGTATCCGAATACGCTTCGGTATATTCACAACAATGCAGTTTCTGTTTCCATTGAATTCTATTTTTCTTTGTTTGCATTTAACATTTAACGTATATTGAAGTCTCGCATAAGAACTCTGTTTTCCCTCTTCCACGGACCAAAATAAATCTCTTACACTTCAGTAAAAATTTACAGTCTATGACAAATAAAAATAGTGGAGGAACATGACATGCTAAGCTTATAACTAAACCAGAGCCTAGAATAAATTGTGGTATAAAAACGGCTGTAGGTATTCTAGAGTTTAGCACTAATTTGTTTTGCGTGCATTCACCACACTATGCTAATCCTGTGGAATATATTCCATCATTTTGGCTCTAATGGTCTGGACTCTCGAACACCACAAACAACGGAATAAAGAAACTGTTAGCTTTGGCATTGAGTGTCAGATTGCGGCGAAAATATATAGACACGATATCTGGAAATATATTCAATCATAAATTTCAGTCTTCGCTGCATTTTTTCTTCTACCGTACGCTACAACTACTTAAAACGCATCTTAAGCCCGCTTCGCTCCGTGTGCGCAATTTTTTGCTTTTCAATCAATTGTGTTGAACAGAAGAATGTACTATCAAATGCTGGGTTTGTCTGACTATTGGGGCGAAACGCAAACATTGATATAGAAAAATAGGGGAAAAACTCTTTATTTATATTCATGACTTCTGTGTGTGAGATAATTGTAACGTGCCTTTATCTATCTTTCTATTTTCTAGAATTTTTTCTTTCCAGTCTAAACATCTTCACATTGGCATTGTTGAAAAAATTAATTATCTGTTACGAGACTCTTTTGACTTCTTGGGGCAGTCAAGTATTCTTCAGCTGATAAAAAAAATTAAAGGGCATATAAAAAATTTAATGTAAATGACATTGAATTATAGAGAGAAAACTAGATATTTCTTTGTTATTTCAAAATTCAAAATTTCTAAACTCTCTCCTCTCTCTCTCTCTCTCTCTCTCTCTCTCTCTCTCGCATTTAAAAATTATTTGTCACCACAAGACCACAATTTATCATTATATAACTGCGAAGATGTAATTCTGTTTTTTAGACCCACCGGAAAGCAGATATGCTATGTTCGTAAAAAACACTCTCATAAATGGCATTAAAAAATAGCGATTGCATGTGAAAATTGTTTTAGGTTTGCATTTCACGGCTGAAAAAAGAAAAAATAATATTTAAGAGCGTGTAATAACCAATAGAAAAAATAGCTGTCTTTGACAAAGTTTTTTAAGTGAAACCAATATATGAAAAATCGGTACCAGTGGGAGGCAACCAAAAACTGTATTTACATTCCCCCGAACTAAACGAGAAATGCATTTCAAAGTTAAAAAAAACGGAGAAATCTTTATTGCGCTTTTTTCATTTCTCTCATCATTATTGGGATATAACTATCGCAGCACATACACACCTATTTGCAAACCAACGATACGTTTTGTTATCGGCACAACATTTGCGAAAGTTTTTCGATGATTTAGTATTACAGTATAGCTGTACGACTGCAGTACACGCAACAAAGCTCCAATATCTGGTGTATTATATAAACCATATAGTATTTACTATGAAACAACTTTTAGCGCATAGTTAGTTAAAGCCTACTTTTGGGAGAAGTAGTGAGATATTAACTGATATAAGCATTGCTTCGCTATTTTCTCTGTGATGCAGTGCATGTGTTCATTAACTTTCACGCCGTATTCACTTCGCCATAAATAGTATTTTTGCTTTTATTTAATAATAATAAATAACAAAACTTTTTTTTATTAAATTAATCTCCGGAATTAATGTCACGGAAAAAACGGCAACAAACAAATATATACTTAATATTAAATTAACTGTTTGTGTCGTTTGTTATATTTAATGCGAACACTTTTTCGAAAAAAAAGTTTTTCTGCACAAACACACACACAGTGTTCAACATTTTGATTTGATTAATGATGTTCCTCTCAAAATTGACAATTATTGTGATCGCAATCGTTTTACTATTAGACGCCACACATTTTTCGAACGCCGATGAACTGGACATCAGCAGCGATTTGTTCGATATCTGCGAGTATATAAACGAACAGAAAATTTTTTGCAACTGCGATAAAGAAGGGTTAAATGAGGCGCGATTTGTGGCGTGTTATATCACAAATACGAACGAACTGACGCGCACCGATCCAGTGTGGAATGGGTTCAGATCGCAGCCCAACATCACGTCATTCATATTCACCACACGCCTCGAACCGAAGCTGTCGTTTTTGCCGATCACTGCTCTCCGATATATGGAGCATAGTTTGGAGAGTTTGAACGTCAACGAAATGAGTATCGAACTGATCGAACCGTACGCTATCAGTAATTTCACGAAGTTGTCGAAAATCCAGTTGGCGAGCAATAGTATACGAAATCTGAGCGAATGGTCGTTCGCGCATTTACCATCGTTGGTATCGCTTTCTTTGGCCAACAATGCCATCCAAACGTTTATAGCGAATGTGTTCGTGGACTTACCGAAACTAGAAATACTGGTCTTAGAACGCAATAAAATAACTTCGATCGCGAACTACGCGTTTATTCAATTAAAAGAGCTGCGAGATATCGATCTCCGAACGAATAGCATCGAAACGCTAAATTCATATACATTTGCCGGTTTAAATAAGCTTAAGAGAATTGATTTGTCGCGCAATAAGATCAGACGGTTACCAAATTTCGCGTTTTCCGGTGCACCGCATTTGCGCGAACTGGACCTCAGTTCCAACGAGATTTCCACCGTCGATGAGCAAGCATTCCATAACAATACCCACTTAATGAGCTTACAATTGAGCGAAAATAATATCAAATATCTGCCGAAAACTTTGTTCAAAAGTAGTCCACAGTTGGCGTTAATTGATCTGTCGTCGAATATTTTGGAAACAGTCGAGTTTGAGCTTATAAAAAGTTTGCACCACTTTAACGGCGAGCAATTCGTTATGTTTCTTAAAGGTAAAAATAACACTCAATTTTTCTTTTTGATTTTGACATTCGCTGATTATTTTTTTTGCGCGTACACTTTCAGCGCACACCAAACCGCAAACTAAAAGTTTTGCGATAGTTTTTTTGCTTCAAGACAATAATACTGCTCGTATTATAGCTTTTGAGCGTTTCATATACACAGTAATGGTTGTTGAACTCATGCCAATTAATTCAATGAATTAAGTTTGAGCGATCGTAATAGTGAAAGTAGAAACAAAAATTAAATTTAATTAATGGTAATTATTGCGAATAATAATAATAATAATAATAATAATAATTTTCTGAGTTGTGTGTACGAACAATTAATTCAATGCTACATTGAATTGGAAACAATGTTTATTAATTTTATCTCTCACTTATCTATTTGCTATTTGCGGAGTGAGTTAACCGTAAATATAGTATTGGATGATAACATTTTTTTAATATTAAATGATTGCAACCAAACCCTAACACTATCGCACAAGAAAGAGCCTTTGTTACTAAAACTACCATTAAACCTGAGTCTACATTATCGTAGTAACCTATGTGGTGAAATAATTATTTCTCTCTCACTTATCAGCATTTCTGACATAAGGTAAACTATTTCTTTTACGGTAAAACATTTTTGATAATAAGAGGCACCACAAACAGATAGTAATTGGAGTATTGGCTTATCTCTGACATTATGCTATTGTAAATGTTAAGTCATAGTTACTCAAACAAAGGAGTGTTAGTGGAAGGGAAGTGAGAATTTTGATATTTGTTTTACACAACGAAGTGGCAATTGTTGTGTTTGGCTGCCAGTGTGCCACAACTATAAGCACATCTTTAAAGCGCACCATTCATATGTAAATAATTGATTACGAAATCTCGATTCCAATCCATCACACGTTTACAGCGAATAATAGTTTGTCAATAATAATCCACTTTTAAAAGGTTTTAAAAGGGGTTTCAAAAAGCTAATAATTCTCAAGGATTTTCAATCATAAATATAAGTAATTAATAGAGTACTTAAATGTTTTTTTATTAATAAAAAATCTTAATAGACTCTCTTAACCGAAGGCTAATAACTTTTTTTTGAATACAAAGTTTTTTTAAGCATACGTTTTTGAATATTTAATTTTAAAACCGCGCTCTAAAAAATAATTTATTGGTTTTCATTGTGTGCACAAATTTTTACGACAACTAGTTTTTTATCTGATGATAGAATGCATGCATATTTTTTGAAAAATTGATTTTTTTACTTTCATAATCGAAACCACTCATTCATATTTAGCCCGAAGCTGTTTCGCTCACCAAAGTTTTTTTGTTCTCTCTCTCTCTCTCTCGCTTCTGGCTCTATCTAAAGACCTGGGGATTATAACTATAAGGACCGCAGTATTTTTATCTCTTACGGCAAATATTTCGGCTGTTGGGGTAATAGCCCTGTAATTAAATTCACTTTGCCTTATGACACTTAAAACCAAAAAACTTTTGTGTTACGAAAAATTTCAACGCTCTCTACTATTAGCTAAAAATATAGCGGAAACTATTTTTTGTCGAGTGTTGGCAAACTTTCACAGGTGTCTGTGTATGTGTGTCTTATACATGTTAAAATTAAGTGTTTGCTCTCTATGTGTACCTCAAAACAAATTCGACAAAAAAATGTTTATACTCTGCAAAAAAAGAGAGATTTACTGCCGCACTAAAGATATGAAAGAAAGCTGAAAGCAGTAAATAATTATTTTGAGAAAAAACTTTTGAAGTGCATTTGGCTTGTAATCGAAAATTTTTTTATATAGCATTGTTTTATTAATGGTCGTATAATTTTTACGATACACGGTACAGGTTGTTATATAACATGATAGCAGTACCTTTGCGTATACGTTAATAATTTTTTATATATTCTGTAACAGTGTATATATAAACACAATATTGCAGGATATTATATATTAAGCAATAATAATCTGCGAACACATTTTCTGCTGAATACTCAAACGATCATCATATCATTAGCAGTTCCGCTGTTTCTTTCAGTCTTCCTACGACTCACTGGATTGACAAATAACCAAACAAAAAATATTTGAATGCGAATTCAGTTCTTTTTTCTTGTGGGAGTTCAGCGAAATGAATTCACTAGTGATAAAATAAATTCATAGATCCCTTCAGCAACAACAACAAACCAAAAATAATGCCATTTATCCTATTGAACAGAAAGTATCTCTTGGGTAGACTTTCTCTTTTTTCCTATTTATATAATTTTGCTCGAATACGGGTCAGGAGACAGTTGCGACTGAAAGATATTCGAAGAAATATGTTCGCGTATCTGCGAGTGTCTTTCAAAACTATATGATGCATGACTTTTGGGATGTCAATTAAAACTTGAATGGTATCCCGAATTGATTTATTTTTATTACGCGCATATATTATTGAAAATTTTTTTATTAGTCACGTATAACCAGCAACAACAGCCATCGTAAATCTGTTTCGGGCAAACAACTAAAAAAAATAATTCTAAACTTGCAACGATCATTTTTTTTTGCTCATTTTAGCTTACAATACTTTAGGGAATTAGCAGCGAATTCTTACAAAAAGCTAAATGTACCTTTTATTTGATCATTTTCGGTTAACTAAAGGTATAATTAGTAATGGAAAAAATGCACGCAAAGTTTATTTATATCACGTTTAAACCGATTATGCCTTTAAAGCTATGGCAGTTAAATTGAGTGAAAAAATAAAAAAAAGTTAAGTCTAGGAATAATAATTAGTTTTGGGGACCAAACAATCCGCAGCGGCAGATGTGTCTCGTTTGTTCGTTATCTTTCTATGTGGTTAGCTTTTTAGTGACAGGGGATCAAACAAATTTTGTATTTCTTTCGATAGCAGTTGTTACAAATACACGAACAAATTAGACTGAAGGGATCGCCTACATATGCTATTTAGCTTAACTAATATCTCCCGGTTTGTCAGGTTTGTAACTGCTAACCGCATTGTGAGCAATACTCTTATTTTAGTTACACATTTAATATAGCCATTTACTGTACACATAGACATTAAAATTCCTTTCCATAGCATGCAAATTAGACTAATTCGAGTTTTTGTTAAATGCAGCGTTCTGTGCAAAGTTTTTTCAATGCTACACAACTCAACAGTTTATTTACGACAATTGCTTCCTTTGAAAACTTGAAATGCCACGTATTTTTGGCGAATACAGCGATTCTTTTTTATGAAAAACTTTTAACAAGCTTTGGTTTTTGTTAACAATGAAAGCGCTCTTTGCTCATTCAATTTTTTTCTTTTTCTTGTTTGAGTTTTGTTTCTCCACCCTTTTATGCATAATAATATGAGAAACTTTTTTTTTGCTGTTATGATGTAATAATTAAATTGGGAATATTTAATAAGATTTATAGCCATATCGATTAAAAATCTCTTTTTTTATTCGCCTTCTTATCAGAAAAGTATTTTATAACGTAATCGCTTTGAAGTTTCTGCTTAAAAATATTTTCGAAAATGACTTTAAAAAATCTTAAAAAAGGATAAGTTTATATTACATACTTGTGATGAATTAGAGTTTGGCATAGTTCGCATAGCATATCTAATTCATGGTAAATGTCACATAAATATTATTTTTAGTCAAAACTGAATTTTTATCTAACATTATGTTAGTTGAATATTAATATATAAATTATTTTACGCGCATATAAATAATAAGTTAGTCATAATTATTGAATTTTTTCACAGCCAGCAAATTTGTTATCCTAGTGTTAATTGGTACCGGTTTTAAATACCTATTTATGAGTAAATCTGTTTAGTTTTTTAATAATTACGTTAAGTTAATATTTGCATTGTATATTTGCACATACAAACCCTGAAAGCTATTTGAATAGCATTTTTTAAGTTTATCGAAAATTATAGATTTTTATAGAAGTTTTCAATTTTATACTATATTTTTTTAGATAAAAATATAAGTATAAAATATTTGGTTTAGACTTAATACCATCAGTTAATAAAATTTATGATAAAAATTTTAATAACGATTTATTCAAAAGATTGTTATTTTTTGTTAATTAGTGTATATTATTAAAACATTTTTGAGCTGCAGTTTCGGTAATTTAAAACTTTAGATTATATTTCATGTAATTATAATAAGCATTAATAACATAAATACGCTAGTAATTATTAAAATCTTTCGGTATGGATAACAAAAAATCTGAAGTGTTCCCATGACGGAAAATATTTTACTATTCGAAAGTGTTTCGATTGTTTTCGGTGTGCATGATTTTAATGTCCATGATTCGGTAAAGGCTATATTTTAAACTAAATATAAATTTTGCCAATCCTTTAAAAGCCACTCTGAGAATTGTTTACGGGAATTGTCTACTCATTCAGACAGAATCGGGAGTGTATTCAACAATGACTCTATTCTATTAGCTCTAAATTTGCCAAAAGCTTTAAACCCATTCGCTTTACAAATTTTAGAAACTTTAGTATACGGTAACTGTAGATATTGTCAACGATTTCTAAATTAGTTTTTCAGCTGTACATTTCCCATTGTAATCGTAAAATTCTTTTCAACTCTAATTCTAGTTTATGGTTTCGGTCTTTTCTATTATTTTATGATCTCAATAGGAGCTCTTAATTAGCAAAGCTTTTGTATTTTTTTCAAAGTATAGGTAAAAAAACTTAAGTGTTTGTTTAGCGATTTAAGTTGCTTACTAATTCAGTTGTTCATATTTGCAACTACGGTATGTGAACTGCACACAGATTTAGATTATCACATTAGCACCGATTTAGTAAACTGAAATAAAAGCAACAGTTGTTATATAATTTTGAGAAAGAGACTCCTATCCTAATAACGCAATATAATAAAGTTTAAAATTATACTCTGAAATAGATATGATAATTTGAAGAAAATGCCGTTAATTTAACTAAACATCGTAAGACATTGTTAGAACCAAAAATACGTTACAATAATTGACAAGTACGGTATTACTAATAACGAGAGTATATAATTCTATATTTCCTTAAATTATTTTTAGTGCTCATCTTTGTTGAGAGTCAGCGAATATTAAAATAGACAATATTCAAATAAACGAAAGCTAATTTACGACAATCGAAAATGCGAAATATTTAGGTTATTGTCGCGAACTTACTGTTTTGTTTACGAGTGAGCATTTTTGCTTTTCCGCTTTAATAATTTACAGTATGGTTAAAAATCTTTTTTTACAATGTTTGTATATCGATCCCTCACTATTTGGCACATTCTCTGGGGTACTATTACTGTTACTGTAACAGCAACAAAAAAAGAGCAAGAAAATAGATGCTGAAAAATTGCTTGAGTTTTTTTGAACAATTTTTAGGTTTTTATTAAGACTTCTTTTTAAAAATAAGTGATTCTGAACGAATTATAAGAGTAATTGAAAGCGATTTTCACTATGACTTGACTTATGTCATCATTTATTTTGTTTTTTATAAATTTTTGTTTTCTCCATTGGCTAATTTGCCTTTAAATATATAGTAACATTAAAAACTACCATAAATTAATTGTGATTTATGCTTATTTATTCATTCATCACCTAAAAGCTTAAATTTATACCAAATAAACTTATTACAAAATGTTAGAATTTTCCCAAATCTAAAAATATCAATACAGTACTTTGCAGACTTTATACACACAGACATTCTAAATTGAGTTGATAATATTCTTTAATTAAAATTTTGAACTGCTTTATTTCGTACGGTTATTTGAAAAGTCGAGCTATTGGATTTGACATGAGCTGTCTGTATGTAGACTTTTTATATTTTTTATTTTTATAATTCTTTATATTAATAAATGGGTTTTTCCATTTTTGTGACATTTTTTTTTAATTTTAAAACTTTTTTATAATTTTTTTGAAATTTCGATTTTTTATGCTTTTTTATTGTAAAAATACATTATTGGGAATTATTTGACTTTTTCTTTATTTTTATCAATTTTTTCAATTTTTTTAGTTTTTATTTTAAAAATACATTGTCATCAAAAAATTTTTTGTCTTTTTTTGAATTTTTTTAGCTCACTTTTTTACAAAAAATAGAGCTTATATATTTGAGTATGTCCGTCCGTCACTCCTCGTGTAAACACTAGTTTAGCACGTATTTTATATTCGTTAATTTTGACTTTTTGGAAAACTATAGATTTAATATTAAAATATTTTTTAAATAACTTATTACTGTATCTTAGATAAACTATAAAAAGTGAGCTCCTTATGAATGTTGCGTTCTTGTTTTTATTAATTAAGCCAAATAAAACTATCTATCGATAATTAAAATAATGTGAAGCCATAGAAAAGGCAATCATCTTTATCACTAAAATCAGGAATTTTAGCTTTATTATGCATAAAATTTTTAAATAATTTTCATGATCTCATCATATAAAGCTCGTAATTTTTAACGCATTTAAATAGAAATCTTCCATTTGCTAAAAACAAATTATTAAATTAATAATTTTAGAAAATGAAAAGTCGAGTTTCAAAAGCAAAAATGCAACCCATAAAAGTTAAATAAGCGACACCACCCAACTAACCATTGAGCATTAGGCTAGTTTATGCTTATTAGAAAAAGTGTGCTGCTTTACTAATAGGAATGTTTAATATTCAGAAATGAAATATACATGAAACATAAATTTATATCATAAATCGCTACTTAACGTTGAATTGCATGTATAACATAGCACCCAATTTTAACAAAAATCAATTCGATTGTGTAAAAATAAACCTTTAAAGATGTCGAATTATTTGAACAACACCTCAATCAGCGAAAGTACATTTGTATACTTGTTTTTAAACAAGAGAGAACTCCTTTCATTTAAAAAGCGAGACACACCTAATTATACGTTATTATTACGGTAAAGGTCAAGAACTAATCTAAGAATCTTTTAGCGCAGCAAAAGAAACTTTCGCTTTATTTTATGCTTTGATTATATAGTCTGGAACGCATCAATAATACTAATTTACTTTAATCGAATGTCTACCTATTAATTATATTGGTTAGTCGTATTTGGCGTAATTGATATTCAACGTAATATTGATTTTATAGTAAGATTTTTTTACCCACATTAGATTTTGGATACGTATCGAATTAATTACTAGTTGAATAAATCAAATTTTTTCTCAGTGTTTTGGAAAATATAATATTTTTAAGTTGTGCTGAGATTATCATGAAATTCGAGGCTAACTTTTATACGGAATGTGTGCCATATCTTGATATAAACAATAATACTTTTATACTTTAATTTATCAAACCCAAGCAACATAAAAATTTAATATTTAAAAAATATATATTGATAATCTAATACAAATAGATCTAAAGCTTTTTAAATGTGTGCTCATTATCTGATTTTTCGGAAACGATGTAAAATTATATAAGCTATTTTAAACTAGTTATGATTAAGCAAAAATTTTTATTTGTACTTTTTATTTGAGAAACCTTTAAATACCTGCCAACCAGAAAATTTTATAATTATTCCATCCCTCTCATCTATCCTGTATTTAGCTCACTTTCTAGAAAGTAGAGCTTAAGGATTTGACCCTGACCGTCTGTCCGCACTAACTTGGCCAGTGAATTTAGGACGTATTTTTAATTCATTAATTTTGACATGTAAGAAAACTGTAGACTAAATATTAATTAAAGTATTTATTAAATAAAATTATTAGCTTATATAAAACTATAAGAAAGTAAGCTCTCTTTGAATGAGTCGTTAATTGTTTATATTAAATTTACTTCTTTTAGCGAAATATAATTTTTATTTATTTTAATTTATTTACTTCTTTTAGCGAAATATAATTTTTATTTATTTTAATTTATTTTTACTTATTTATATTATTTATTTTTTATTATAATTTTTTAGCTCACTTTTTTAGAAAAGCGAGCTTATGCATTTGACCGTGTCTGTCTGTAAGTCAATCCGTCTGTCTGTCTGTGCTCAGTTTTATACTAATAAAGGGATTTCATCGATTTATTACAAACAGTTATTTATAAGTAAATGTAATTATAATATTTATAAAAGGTCTTTATTCTATTATTCTCAGAAAAGTAAGCTCAATATGAATGTGTCGTTCTTGTTTTAAATATAACTATTATATAATAATAAGGAAACCAATTTAATCTAACTTTTGCACGAATCTCGGTGACCTTAAACAGTTATGAACGAACAAGAAAATGATTAAACAAAAAAATAATAATTATGATTGTGTTTATAAATTAGTTGGTAAATTAATTCTATATAATTAATGAAAATATTTGCATAATAATTAGCTAAAAGAATTATTTCGTAATCCTAATATAGATAAGAATATAATTTTCAACGATTTTAAATGTAAATCTAAGAAGTAATAAAAAATGTATTTTCACACCCTTTCATGGCATCCATTTACTTCTGTATTGTAATTAACATATTTACAATTATTAATATATTGCACGAATCGTTAATTCACTTAATGGTAAGGAAGAACTGTTTGCATTTTATATAAATAAATTTAAAAAACATACAAATAATACCAAATAACTACTAGAATCTATTCAAATAATTTATTTAATTGCTATATTGCTGCAGCGCATTCTATAATTTAAGTTTTATAAACTTTTTTATCTTAAATTATTGTAGGAAAAAATCAGAAAAAATCAAAAAAAAATCCTACTTAAAGATTACTATAACCAATTAGTCAGTTTTGTAACATGTCAAAAGTAACTTAAATAAAATACATCAGAGCTAAGGGGTCGAGTTTGTGCCGACACAAGGAGGGACGGGCGGACATGGTCAAAGCCATATGCTCTACTTCTCTCTGAGAAAGTGAGCTAAAAATATTAACCCATAGAGAACATTGTTTGGTCGAGCATCTAATAATGAGATATTCAACAATAAAACAATATATAACGGGCTACTGAAACAATATAAATTTTTATACGAATGGACAATAGTTAATTTGAATTATTATTTAGCAAAGGTATTATATGTTTATGATCAATATGATTATGCTTATTAGCCGAGTGTCCCAGTGGGATGTCCTAGTAATTAAAAGATGATCGGGTCGAGCTGGTAGGGGTTGGATTTTAAAATATTATCGACTTACTAATAATTACTATTTAAAAGTAATGGCATAAAAAGTTTTCCTGAACTATTTAAAGTTTAAAAAACTGTCTATGCCTTTACTCTATCACTAATACTTAATTTATATCACTTGCACTTTTTTAAGTGATGCGAACTTTAAATGATGCAATTTATATATAGGTTAATATTTTACTGTAACGCTAAGTTTAGTTTGAATGCATTATTTACTTATGACGATGAAAAGAGCCCAGTATTCTGTATTCTTTGTGAATAAAACCAGTTTTTGTCAGTTTTTGCACTTTCTTTATGGCTAATATGTGTATCAGCAGACAAAAAAACATACAGTATGCTCTAAGATTAGATAAATTTCATTTTAATTTATGCCTAGTTTTGGGTTTTAAATTATATTTGAGATTAAATATAAGTTGATTTAATAAAAATTGATAGTGCCGTTTCATGGAGAGTTAATTTATCAAAATTTGTCAAATAACACCTATCAATGGCAGTCTAGTCTGTAATAAGAAATTAGGTTAATGCTCAATGGATTTAAGTGGTCAAAAATAGATTCTAATATTCCCAGCAAGAATAAAGTGCTTAATAATAATTAAATGTCAAAAATCATACATATTTTATGATATACGGCTACAGTGTTATCATAATAATGCATTACTTTAATCAATTCAAATCGCTTTTCTGTCTGGGGTTCTTCTATGAATACCTATTAATTCATTCCGCATAATATCAGTTTAATATTATCTGCCTATATATTTAAATTTATTGTTGAATATTGTTTTTGTTGTTTAGAAATCTTGTTTTGAAAAAAATACATAATTTATATTCATTTATTTTTTATGGTAAATATAATAAAACAAATTTATTAAATTTGTATGGAAAATCACTATATTTTAAAATACTGTATAATAGATTTCTTGAATTTCCTAACACTAGTTACAATAAAGTCAATTTTGGCATCCATTGAAGTATATAAAAACTTTAAGCACATTTATTCAGTACAATTTCAAACTGCATTTGCATTTGATTTTGTAAGCGATGCCATAACGATGTTGTAAGCCATCAGTGATAGTCGTGCTTTGCCAACAAAAATCGAATCGAACCATATTATTTATTTATGCGAAAATATATCTATATATTCTTCAGAATCTAATAGAAACACCCAAATGACTCATCAATTGGAAATCTTTCATCAGCGAAACTCAGACTCACTTTATTAGGTTTTACTATTGAATAATCAGCACAAATCCATATGAGTTTAAGCGAACACGTAATTTTGTATACATTTGTCTAACATTAGTCTAAAGAATAATAGGATAATTCAATAAACAACATTAACGTTTATAACATCGAGGCTTTGTTTTATAAAAACAATATATTTTTTTGTGTTGTAGCGTAAACTGAATCAAAATGTAAATATAATATTGTATGAAAAATATAAAATTTTATTTTGAGACTTAAAAAAATAAATAACAAAACATTCGCATTAAGTTAAAGTTCTTTTTTTGCAAATAAACGTTAGTTTCTATTTCATTGTTATAAGTTCTGACAAAAAATGAGATGATCCGAATAGTGATCCGTAAAGTTTTTTCGGTGCACAATTCAAATACGGTTCTCCAAAAGTTGATTGATAATGCACTTAAAGTTGTAGTTTGTGCGGAAGTTTCGCACAGTTCCGCTTTTGCTTAATAATACATGGATGACATGATCAAACAAACTTTTGATGTATTCTCTTGAAAAAAATACATTAAGTTTTCCGAATCAGAATCTGAAATTCAGATATTCTAGTTTATTAGATCATCAACAACAAAATAATAACTCGAATGCGTTTTTTCTCGTTTGAAAAATTTTTTAAAAAGAAATCTAAAAAGTTTCAAATAAATTTTTATTTAATTTGTTTTGCTATGTTCGCGATGTTTTTTTAAAGAAAATTATGGCAAATATAGAATAGAAATAAATCAAAGAAAAAAGTGCCGCTAATTTCGCTTTAAACGCCTACACTTTTCCTACAATTAAAATGATTATTATTATCTGACAAACATATAAAAACCCACAAAACAAGTGATTGAATGTATGTAATTAATTACTAAGCGCATAGTTCTGAAATTAACAAATAACTTATTTAAATTTTGATTATCGCGTGATTCATAAAAGAAACTGTTTGTTGTGTCCTAATTCAGTTAATGCGCGCATTCTGTGATGCATCACTGTCTCCCACACACGCAGCACAATAAACACTCTCCGAATAAGATCATCTTATGTTTTATTGCAATCTTCTCTTTTCAAAAAAAAGCAATACAATATATAACTTATGGATAAAAAAGATGAAAAACATGGAGATAGAGAAAAGACGTTTCTGCGTCTCAATCGACTAAACGAAAATATTTCATATCGCTATGACATTTAATGTTTTTTGATAAAATGAGATCGCATAGGACCTCAATCAGCAACAATGACAGCTTTTTTGCGGCACACACGCCACGGATGTCGACAAAAAACATTACATGTTATATTGTAATTTATAGATAATAATAAGAGTGTGATATATACGGTAATATCGAAAATAAAAAATACTTTGAGCATAAATTGTTTTCTAAACAATATCTATTTGGGAGAATATATCATATTTGCGCTAATATTTATGAGTCTGGCGTTTGTATAAAAAAGTAACTTAGTGTCCCCAAAAAAATTTAGTTGACATAAAACATTATATAAATATAATACAGTATAAATATGGATGTATTAAATTACATCATAAAAGAAGCAGTGAACTAAAGGCTTACCGTAACTGTAATGCATATAAACAGTATAAATATCCGGATATTAAATAAGAAAAGTATACGACATGTCATTTAATAAATAATAGCATCATATCAAAGATCGCTGCGATATCTCATGTTATTCTTTCCGTCACTCACAGCTTTTCCATTAACGGATTATTTGGGATGTTGTATAATGTATCTGCACTATTATTGTGACATACAATTTTCTGTATATTATTTTGGTTTATTTAAAAACAACAGTCAACATTATTTCCAACTTCAATACTGCTGTTTTAGATTAATTTAACCAAATATTAAAACTATTTTTAGTTTTTTATAATGTAATCGAGTAATGGAATACAGCATCCAATATATAATATTAATTCTGTTTTGCGTTTTTCCAAACAAAATACTTTTAGTTTAATTGGGGCATAATTCAAAACTTTCGATGATTTATAATATTTGAGATACCGATTACATTACTGATTGTAAAGCTTATGGTATTTGAACCTTTTTAACAAACTATGCGTCTTTGATTTATAGATTACCCATTAATTTTTAATAGCTCTCTCATTTCTATGACATATTACCTCTTTGAATACATAAAACTCTTTACCATATCATATTCGTTTAAACAAAAACGGCTTTACGCGCATTGAAATCTTTTAGGCAAACATTAATTTATACTGTTATGTGTACATTGATTCTATTTATTTGTTTTTACTTGTTTTAAAACTAAACCGTATTTCCTCATACTTTCTGACACGAGACACACCAAATGTTTTGTCGATTACGATTCCCGAGTTCAACAAATTCTGTGCTTTAAAAAGGATTTTTTAATGACAATTTAACTATAAAAATAATTTATAGTTCAGTTTATAAATAAAAAATAATTTTTATTTTTAGGCAGTCAAACATGCAAACACATATTATGCAGTTATCTAGAGTTTATAAAAATACAGGCAGTATTAGTTAGTAGTTAAAAATAAATAATTATTTGAGTAAATAATTACTTTTTTTCCGTCCGGTATTTAAAAAAAAAATAAAATCTATATTTATTTTTGCCCGTTATTCTAGAAAACTTGTTGGAATGCGATTGTCGTTTGGTGTGGATGTACTTCGTGTCGCAAACAGCTGTGCATATGTTTAAGAGAGAATTGGAAGAAACGAAGTGCACTGTGAAGAAACCCTTCGCTCACTTTGCTCACGGAGGGAAGATGAAAGCCACTGATTTAGGACTCAATGGGTATATTGTTAGGTCATGTAATTTGCAACACGAATTTCCTACTTATATGGATCATTCTGGAAATGTCTACAATGAATCTGCGAGACACCAGCAGAAGAACAGTAATGACAGCAGAGTTGCTAATAAAACAGGTCATAGCAACCAAACAGTTGTGAATACAGAAGAATCTGTGAGACATAATGATAAAAACGTTGATAATAGCAAAGTTGCGGATATACCGAGCGGTAATCGAGTCGATGAAGAGAAAATTCCCGAATACATGGCGTCTAAAACTGGTTCGGAAAAGGACACGACAGAGAATACGAACAATAAAATATCACACAACGACAATAGTATCGTTGTGGACGCAGTGCCCAATGCTGTGAGCGATAGTAAAGCGAATAGCAATAACTATAATGAACAGAGTGATGCTAAAAGTGATAGTAAACATGGTGATGGTGGCAGTGGTGATGGCAAAGGTGGCGGCGCTTTATTGCTAAAACATAGCTCTAGTTTAGTTACGTTTTGTTTAGTTGCGATAGTATTTAATTTTTGTAAAAAATTTTAAATTTAATGACATTACAATATTTAATACCCCATTATATAAATGTTAAATCAAAAAATTAAAAATTTTCATTATATATTATAGAACAATAATTATTATTTCAGTGCACAAAATCACCTGTGATATTATATTCTACTGTATTGCTTAAGAATAAACTGCCAGATTTTTGCTTTGAAAAAATCGGAATATTGTGGCTTAAAACTATCAATTTTTTTCTAATTAATCTATAAAAAATTATTCAAATTAAAAAATTGTTTAAATTATACCAGTTTTCTTTTCAAATATAATTTAAAACATTAAAGTTTTTACAATTTGTATAATAAGTTAAAATAATAATAAAAAGTATATAAATATAATATACTGTATATTATAATTATAATCTTTAGTGGATTTGTATAAATGAGCATATATTTCATGTTACAGTAAATACTTATATATTACATTTAATTTAATTTAAAAATAAAAAACTT
>JAQIXJ010001525.1:0-20162 GCA_034700185.1 Phthiracarus laevigatus
CAACCAAAATATTAACATAAATATTAGAAATAAATACAAAAATAATTTTTTGTTTTGTGATAATTTACCAAATTTTTTAAAAAAGCATTCGTGACTCAATTATTTTCATTTATCATCTGATAATTTATTTCAATTAAAAGCTCATTTTTCTGCACATCTGTGTTATAAAATATTCACTCAACTCAATGCTTATTTGTTTCTTTGAACGAGAATAGAAAAAATATTATGTATGATTTATCAGATAGAATAATGTTTAATTCTAACAATTTAAATTTTTATTTGCAATAAATTTTGCAGTGTTATCACTGATAATATTTTATATTGAGTGCAGCATTAAATGATAAAAGTGATGCAAAAGTCGTTTTTTAGATAAATTTTTAGCCTGTATTTTGTTTCGCAATTTATGTTTTCGTCTCATATACTCTTATAAAAATAATTAAAACTTTTTAAAATCACTTTTTGAGTTACCGTAACAATACATAATTTTAGATATTTATTTGTATTTTTTTAAAATAACTAGTTAGAAACCCGCTTCGCGTGGAAATAACATTTTTATGCCCGTATAACGAATATATTAACTTGTTTATATTATTAACTGTTGTTTTGTTTTATTGTTGCATTTAACACTTTTTTCTCGTGCAATACAACAATGTTCTAGAAGTTTATAGTTTTTATTTTTTAGATATTGTTAGGCAAAGTTTATAAAATTAGCTGTTTTAATATTGTAGGAGAACAGGAGAGAGAGAGAGAGAGAGAGAGAGAGAGAGAGAGAGAGATGATTCTTTTAGTATATAATACAGATACAGATAACGAATTTCCAACTTTTCATGATTAAAAGTTAAGTTGAGGATTATTTGGAACAACAAATGATGTATGAAAATTGTTGTTTTAGTATCATTCGTACATAAGCTTATATATTGTTGTCTATTATAACTGTTACGATAAGAAAAAGAAAGTATTTGCTGAATTTGGCGCATCTATTAGTTATACAGTAATAAGCTTATACATGCAACTAAGCATTATTAAAATACTAAGATGTGGCATCGAATCATATACAGTAAATGCTAATTTTGGCCAAAACTGTTTAACAAACATTTATACAGAAAAATCGCTTAAAATATTTACAAAAAAGCCTTATATAGAAATTTTAATTAAATTGAAAAGCATTACGTTTTTATTGACTGCCATACTAGTATACAGTATTTGAGATTTTAATTTAAAGCTACTCGATTTTAATTGATTTATCAATTTTAGTGTATGTAACTATGAATGGATGTTCGAGTGTGGATGAAGATTGTATCAATATGTACAACATTGTTGTCGACAAATGCCTTGTTCATGAGGTAATACGATTTAATTTTAAAAATACTAGTTTGTTAATTATTAGTTTTGTTGTCAGGCGTTCACTTTATCTCAAAAGAATCGAATCCATAAATTGAAACAACCAGTCCATAAGACGTGGCCAACTCATTGCTCACATCGACGTGTAGTTGATTCCACACATTCTCGAAGGTTTGTTGCGAAATGGTTGTGGCGTTTTTTTCCAAACTAAATGACTTTGAAAATAATTTTGTAGAAAAACTTCGAGCCACACATTTCATCAGTTTCAACCACACGCTCAAATATATCGAACTCATTCAGCACCAGTCAGTCGTTCACATTTGTCCCAAACTGAAACTCATTCGCACTCGAAATACGAGTGCGACCAACTCAATGATATCGAGAAATTATGCATAAGAATGACAGAGCAAGCCTTGGGTTTATCTGGTGTGTTGTGTTTTATTTTTGATGCATTTTTGCGAAATGATTTTAACAGATTTTTAATATCGATATTTTTTGTTTTAGATGGAGGCTTACTTTATCAAAATGAAAATCAAGATTTTTAATATAAATCATCACTACTTTGTTTTTTGGATCCAAAGTGCCAATCATTCGACTTGAAATTATATATATATATATAAACTTGTTTGAAGACGTGTGCAACAAACACATTGTGCACTAATATTATATTTTGTTAGACTTAACAAATATAGCTCAATGTTACAATTCTCTCAAGTTTTTTTATTAGTTGTGAAACAAAAACGTTAATTTGTTTTGAGGCAGCTCTTAACCTTCAAATGTATAAATGATTTTTTTTTCGATTAGTGAAAAGATTTTGGAAAATAATTATTCTTAATATAATGTTTTCAAAGCATTTAATTGATTACAAATCTAAATTATATTATTACAGGATACGCGACAAATGTGACAAATGCAGAATTTTATTTTTATTTTTTTTACGCTTCAATGAGAAAAGTTTTGAAATCAGTATAATGTAAATAAAAAATGAACAAACGATTTCTCGTTTGATGAAATAGTGAGCTTATTGATTTGAGATGTCTGCCCTGTTTACACATTTATTGACATGTTTTGGCACAATAGTTGTTAAATTGACGCGAGCTCTGTAAGCAAAACACAATTTATTTATGGATGGATACCTATTTCAAACTATAATCCAAATAATTTCTCAATTAATAAAATAACGCAAAACTCTTTTCACTAATATAAATATGTTTTTAGTCAAATTTAAAATAACATTTGTTTAAAATTTAACATAACTAGTCCTATTTAGGTTAATACGTGGTTTTTATTGAGATTTAACAGATCATTTTAAAATGAATTTTTTTTTAGTTTTTAATATCTTAATTTTTATATTAATCATGATTATCATGAAAGTAAAAGATAATAAATTTTAATTGTGATAGGAGTTAATTATTATAATTAATACAAATAAAAGTGCCTGGAAATTGCGTTTGTTTCGCACAACTTATGATTAATAATGATAAGCAAATATATATATATATGTATATTTGAAAGTTTTATTATTGCGTTCATAAATATAATAGAGTTTTTAAGCAATAGTAGGGCTTTTGTTGTATTTATAGAAACAAACGCAAATCTCCATAAATCATTTTACGGTAAAATTATGTTTTTTAACACAAACATTTTTGTTATGATTAGTATTGATTAATACTTATTCTTAATTAATAAATATTAAATAAAATAACGGATTTAATTAAAAATAGAATAATATGTTTCGCAATTGATTTTTTAACTTTATGTGAACGAAAATTTCAGTAAATTTTTTAAAGATATTTAGAAAAATAATCATTAAATTAAGGTATAATAAACATTGAATTGTACGGTATAATTTAAATGTCAATCAAAATTAATTTGAGGAATTTTATATATGTATTTAATTCAAAGTCGCGGATTGAAATATTTTCAAAATACCTATTCTTGGGTATACGTAAACATGTATAAACCGCATTTGAGGTCAGTATTGTCACGCGATTTCACATCTGCAATCAAAAAATGAGATAAACTGGCACCAGAATATCCGATGATTTCAACAATGATTGTTTAGATTATCTAGTTTTGGCATAAATGTTTGGTAAATTTTTCTGTTACGTCGTCACTTGAAGATATATGGAATTTTCAAATTTTTCAGTTTTTTCTTGATAAAATTTTTAACCCAATAGAAGCTGAATAAATAATTTACTGTAAAAAATCAAAACTTTTTATCGAATAATATTTGGCAACATAAATGAGCTCATAAGTTGTAATGTATACTATTCGAGTTATTAAACGTTACATCCTTTTATTAAATATGCAGAGATGCAAACAAAATGCACCATAAATTTATTTAATAAAAAAGCTATTTTTAACTTTTTGTTAAACTGATGCGTATTTCCCCAATTTGGTTGTGCCAGAATAAGTCATTAACTGTTGAAATAGAACAATAACAGCAAAAAAATTGGGTCAATATATTACTGGAGATAAGATAGCAATATAAATCGAAATTTAATTAGTACTTTACGTTGAAAACTTTTAGGAGCGCATTAAGTTTCAATTAATTTTAACGAGCAGCAAGTTTCGACTGTTGTATCACTTAGAAAACATTTTTTTTAATCATGTTATGAGTGGGTTTTCTAACACACTCCTCATTAAGTTCAATACCAACGGCAGGTATTATAGTTGATGTAACCAACGATCGAGTGTTAGTTTAACGTTAGATTTGCCCTCGTTTTGTGTTTCCACTGCGAATAAGAAAAGAAAATGCGATCGCAATTAGTTATCATCGTTTTTTGCTTGTATTGTTTATTAAGCGTACAGATTAATACGTCCGAAGCGGCGTTTGAGATGGCGTGTATGGACAAGTGTCTGAAAGTTCGCCACTGCAAGAAATATGGTTTAATATCGTTGGACTTCGATTGCGACCGACAATGCAAAAAGAAGTGCTATAAGGTATATATATATATATAAGTTCTATATCTGTGTCAAACGCGTTTTACGTTATTCATCATTCTTACCATTGTCTGTTTTTTATGAATAGGTGAAAGCATAAGCACTTTATTGGTAGCAATACCTTTTATTCGGCACATATTGTAATTTATTACTTCCTTAAATGGGCTTTTATTTTATGTGAATATCGAATTGTGTTTTTTACATGAATAGTAATACTGTAATACTAATTTATACGATTTATATTTTTATTCTTTATTAAATTTATAAAACTGTTGTAATAAACATCAATGTTGTTTTTATTAAAAACATATTATTTATAATTCACAAATAAATTGAAATCAGTTTTGTATTATCTTGTCTTTTTCCAATTAATTTTCTTGTTTATTTTTATTTCAAGTTATTACATGACATAATAATTATTTTGACAATATATGCAAAATTTTACAAAATTAATTTTAATAATAACAAAATATATAATAAAAATTAGATAAAATCTAATAATAAATTTAATGCAATGCAAATTTTTTTCAGCTTACTTTTTAATAAAGAGTAGCTTACATCCGTCCGTACATGTGTTAAAGGCCTTTTAGTATTAGCCTACATTTCTAACGACTAAGCATAAAAGCTAACATTAATCTATCAAATGTGAACCATCTACGAATGTTTTGTTATTGTTTATACACTTTTTTACAAAAAAAAAATCTGCTTATGAAATAATGTTAATCGTGTCAACATTTCTCACTGGTACATTTTTAGTAAGTTTCCAATCCACTACCGTGCCATTACCGCACTTAAGGTTTCTACTACTGTTCCATTAACTCACGAGTCAATTTTTTTATTCCATTACTAGTTACCAAGAGTTTTTTAAATATCACTAGCTTTTCGAAATGCTGATTATTTATTGTTTCTAAATTTATTATTAATAAAACTGATATTGAAATTTAAAACAATAGCGAGACTTTGTAAAGATAGTTTCAGTTAGTATATGGTCGCTCGCTTACTTCGTTGGCTCCCAACTATTAGTTTAGATTTTTTATATTAAAGTTATTTGCTTTTACTTTCGGAATCTTCCGCCAAGAATTTTGGATATTTTAACCCGATTTTAATCATTATTAATTAATACAAAAACGGAATCTCCCTACCCGAATTTTTACTATTTTTGACAGAATTTTAGTCAATTTTACCTTATTTTGGCTATTTTTGAAATAATTTTGAAATTTTTAATATAAAAACGGGATCTTCCAACCCCAATTTTGACAAAATTTTGGCCATTATCATAAGTTTTACATTAAGACTATAACAATTAAAATAAAATTCGAATTCATTCGATTTGTTTATATGCGAGCATAAAATTCATCTGATTTTATTACTGTCTCGTGAAACGTCTTAATGCGAAACGTCCCAATGAAAATCTTATGATAATTCCCGTTTTGATCACATTTCTGCCTATTTTGACCCAATTTTTGGCCCCTTTATTGCCTATTTTGAGAATACTTTTGGTTTTATTGACCTTAAAATCCTTTTATTAACATAAGACGGACAGACAGAATACCCAAATACATATATCTGTCAGAAAAAAATTATTTTTTGAAAATTACACAATTTAAATTTTCTTTGTAAAATCAGACAAAAAACCACTACCGTGAACAAAAAATTTGATACCTTTTCAACAACTTACTGACAAACGAATTTTTTCATTCCATTACCACACCGTTACCGGAGCTAATCTCCAATTCCATTACAATACCTTAGTATTAGCACTAAATTTTTAACGACTTAAAGATCGTTTTTTAAGTTGATTTTTAAGTCAAAATTAAAGGAATTAAAACAATTTGTAGGTTATATTTGGAACAGTTTGTATTCTTTGGAAAACATATGTACTTTTTATGATATATAAGGTTTGTATTTTTATTATATAATGTGCACATGAAAATAAAAGAATCTTTTTAATAATTTTACTCAAAAATCAACATAATATTAAAGTAAAATATTAAAATCTGTTTGCTATAGGGTATCTACTGTATTTTGACCAAAGTGGTTGACCAAGTAGTAAAATATTTTTTTATTTTTATCAAAGAAATTTTATTTTAGCAAAGATATAAATTTTATTAAAGAATTTTAGTAGTTTTCAAAGAAAAACAAAATTTATAAATACAGTTTAGTTATAGAAAATCAAATAAAAATACTTAAATGGTGCTATTTTCAATAAATACAGGAATGAATAATTTTATACAGATATATTAAGATATGTAATTTTTATGCAACACCATTTTTGTGCAATAAATATTCACATATAAATGCAAAAACATATTTAAAATAAATTCAGGTGAAACTTATTAGAGTTAATTTATAAAGAAAATCTCAAATACCTAAATTTTGTTGCTACAATTCAATATAAAATTATGTAAAAATTATAGAAGTCTAATTAAGTTTAAAAATAAAAATAAGATGTTGTCAAAGAATTGTTTAAAAAATCAAAAAAGTTTAAATTGTAAAAGAATTTTTCTTATTTTACTTAAAGAAAATTTTACTCCGTAAGGTTAACCTATGAAAAAAATTCATACTAACGAATTCGTAAGGCACTATTAATTGTCTGTTTAAATTTTTATAAATACGATTTGATAATTAATTAAATTTACTCAAGAAAAAGCTTTTAACATAATCTTTTAAATTATTCAATACAATCCACCTTAAGAGTATATTTCATAAAATGTATAGTGGAATTCTCAATTTTTTAAATTTCAGTAAGATATGCATATTTTTAGGGTTACGAAAATTGAATTTTTCATCAGTTTGTTGATTTTTAATTGATTTAATAAAATGTCTTGAATCCCATAATCTGGGAAAATTAAATAATTAAAATTAATTAATATTTTCACATAATTACCATTTAAAGTATATAATACATTGCAAAACATATAATTATATTTGTTATGCTTAAAAAATTCAAAACGTAAACATAAATAGGCATTTTATATTGAATTTAAAATAATGTTAATTTTTATTGAATAATATGAATGATTATAAGCGTAAACATAAGTTTAGAATCAACCGTATAAAAACAATATAATCACTGATTATAATTATATATTTCGAACATAATTAAATATATGTTCGCGCACACGAACTGTAGCGTACAAAAGCATATCCATCATTAGGGAGAAGAAAAATGAGCTTTCAGTGCAAAATAATGCATTGATGAATGCGGTTAACGTTGAAATTTTTTGATAATAAATTTATTAATAAGTTATTACAAACTCATAATTCACGATTACTACTGCATATATTTCTTTTCCAATTAATTTTTAAAGTAAATAACATTTATAAAAAAAAGTAAAAAATGTAACAATTTATAGGATGTATTATTTTTTGCGCATATGTTATTGTCATATGAATAGACGGACTCTAATTGAAAACTATTATTACGATACAGTAACGCGAATAACTGTACAGTAACAAGCAGTTGCAAACGTTGCGAATACAGATAAAAAAGGAAAATATTACTTTGTTGTCTCGTATATTGACCTGTTTTTCCACTCACCGTAGTATTTGGTTTTGGTTGCGTAGAGTGTTTGATAACAGGTTTCGTTTGTAGTGTTGGTTTTGTTAAATTATATGTTTACATAAGAGCTACGGGGGAGCTATAATAGGGATACGAGATTTTAAAACCTATAATTAAGTGTTGAGGTGTGGTTCCATCTTGAGAATATCAATTAAAGAATAGTGGAGGCATGGCTTAAGATGAGTGGCTTACTCAAAAATTCATTGTTGTCTTGTTAATGCTTAGGTGGTCCAAACGATGGATCAAGTTTCGTTATCAGGATGAGAGTTTCTTGGCTCTCATCAGGTGGTCCTATGCCATGACATGATATATACTTCCATATCTGACCTCTCATTGACCTTTCACCACATACGAGTTCACTTAGCAATCACTTATTGCTTTTGATTTTAAAATAAGACCAGTTTGAATCATCCTTTAACCTAACAATACTAATTCATCCCAACTCGACACCGCTAATACAACAACTGCCTCCTAGTTTACAACGCTTTCATTTTCTATTATGACTTGTTTGCCTGATCACTAACATAAATTATATGCTAAACTTTAATAATGCTTTTATTTCTTTTTACCAAGACTTGGTTTAAAACGAAAATTTCGATTAGATTGTGAACTGACGATGCAATAGGATAGCAATAGCAACAAAAAGTACTCAAACTTATTAGAGCAGTGGCCCTTTCAGTGCTCAATTCCATTGGGAAATCGTAATGTGCATTGTCTGATACCTGAATCTGAATCATGATGTGGTGTGTGTGATATGGACCATCGCTGAAGCCCATCAAATCATATGATGCATTCCCAAAATGTGATGCACGTGAGCAGTGGTCCATGAAGTTTAGCGCTGCTACTAATCTTCCAATGTATGTGCCGTATAGTGGTATACACTCTACTCTATGCTTATGCTTGTGTGTCGAATGGTGGCTCGTTCCTATTCTCGTACTCCACTACACACTCACACTCATATCAGACTACTGTTCATTTTCCTATATTAAAGCGCACATTTTATCCATTAAAACCATAATTGTCTTTCAAGTGATGAATCAGTGGAAAACACGAAATACTCTAATAACGATTTGCATCAGTGAACGATGCCATCGATTCCCCATTCAATAATGATTACATCGATTCTATTTTATCAAATTTCATAAACATTTCAAGTTCAATATTTTTGCATCAAATCTAATTACTATTATTTTTTACTCGTTTCATCAAATAATACGCCTGCCGTACAAAAGTCTTATTTTAAAAAAACTAAAAGATTTTAAATGCCAAAAATTGGAAACATGTCAAAAGAATATTCGAATAAAAAATTTTTTCGGGAAAAAACATCGGTATTATTTGAAACATAATATTATGAGTTATAATCTGTAAAAAAGGCAAACATTAAGCCTAAACTTAAATCATGTTTTTAGCGCTGTTGTGAATAGAATGATGATGTTGTATTGCAGGCTTTAATCTTCATAATCCATTTTATAATGAAGTGCGCGTATCCGAGTTGTACTCCACATACGAAGCACGACCACCACCTGCTAAAAACAGCGAAGAGGCAAAATCGAGTGCTATTCTCCCAACGCATCGACTATGAGATATTTTTTTGTAAGTGAACAGCATGTTTGTTCATTGTTTCGATCAATACTATTGATCTAAATATAGTAAGTAATGACTTTTAACTCAGAATATTCCTCGTTCCTACCGGTGGTGGCAAATGCACAGATGCCACACCCAAACTGAAATAGCGTGATACACCAAATGGGCTATTTAGCATTTAACCTGCGTTTGGTCTCTCTCTATCCTTCATTTACTACAAATGTATCATTTATTATACTTTTTGTGTTCTCTCTCTCTCTCCCCACCGTTCACGTTAGCGAGTTTACTGTAGTTCTGTTTCAAACAAATACTGCGTAATGCATAATACATTTATATTGACCGCTGTGTTTCTATCTAATTCGAGCTAATCAATGATAAAAGCAAACATATAACATAGAATCAATATCTGATCCGAAAGTAAATATTGTCACAGCCACTGTATTGATAGACTTATAGACTCACAAACGATACTTTACTTTTATCTCAGTTAAAACATTCGCACTAAGAAAACAAAATAATTACTGTAAAATTTATGTTTCGATGTCTGTCTGTTGCTTTAAAGCGTAGATAACCAATTATTCAATAAGAAGACATGATGTTACTCTAAATCTTGACTTAAATTATTTTAAAATGTGATGTTTTTCTCTGACTTGTGCCAAAAAGCGATATCGCTGTTAATGACTAGTTCAGAAAAAGATGCGGAATCGCGCGCAGAGAGAGAGAGAGAGAGAGAGAGAGAGAGAGAGAGAGAGAGAGAGAGAGAGAGGATTATACATAAAATAAGAATAAGTAATACGCTTTTAAGCTTTAGAAAACAAGCAATTTATTATGTAATAAGTGTCAATCAACTAAATGCATTTGCATATTAATAAGGGAGGAGAAGAGTGATACCAAAACGCACTCGTATTCCCGTATGCTGTATTAAATAGTCATTTTTTCGATCGAAACCAAGTTTTTTGAGATTTTTAGACATTACTTGGATTCACTAAATTACATCTGTATAGTTGTTTGTTAACTGAGATGAGGATCAGAAGAGTATATCTTGACGGACTTCAGTTACGTATGACTCTGTAATATAATTTTTAATATTGATTTGAAAAGGTTTATCTGAAGGGAACGCATCTTTCGATGGTGTATAACGTTATTTCCATTTACTGCCTCTTTTCCATTATTTTCACCAATAAAATATCAACACTACAGTGTTGCCTACTTTTACAATGTTATCTCGTAACTCACTCGAAAAGATCAGAACCTATCAAGTTTGCTAGCAATGATATATATTATAATTTAGTTTTTTAAAGTTTTAAATGTCTGATAAAGTAATATTTAAAACAAAATGAAAGCCCCATGATAGCCACTAAAACCTCATAAGCGTATTCTTACCTTAAGTATTAGAGACTCCCCGCTATTTTCTAACTTTTAAGCATAAATATACTAAATTCTTTACATAAGTGACCTGTTATAGACAAAACTAAAAGCGCAAATATTTAGTTCTCTCTCTTTCTCCCTTTCCCTCCTCTCTCTCACACACTTACATAAAACATACAAAATTTTCCATCTTTCAAGATAAAGATGAGCATTTTTAGAGCAATTAGTTTTTTGACAAATAAATGTTTAAAAAATTCGTGTAAACTTTAATGTATTTGAAAGTATACTTAATTAAACTTATACTTTAATTAAATAAAATCCAATTTTAAAAACAATATATAAACAACAATAAGTAAATTGTTAAAAACAATTTTTACAATCAATTGTTTAATTGCGTAATTTATGAGATTTTTGCTAACAAGAGTACAGTATTAACTACATTGACAATCAAAGGGCATAGCAATTGTATGCGATGCCAGAGGCGAATGTGATGGCAAAGTAATTGTTTTAGATGATAGGCTGAAACGGAGATAAATACTACTTTCTTCGACTGACTACTGTTCGTTTCGCACACAAACGTAGCACGCTTTGATATTTTAAAAAAGATGATTTGACGATGTAATTCCACAATCATTATACTTTTTTTTCCTACAAACATTAACTAATGAGTGGACTTAAAATATCGCTTTAAGCTACGAAATCATATAATTTTAACGGGCAATTCATATCGTAACTTTGCTGCCAACTCTCCTCCCTTTCTCAGAGGTTTTTTTTCTGCATAAAACGTGAGTGGGAAGATTTAGGTATGCTCTCCTCTGCATATATATGTTCACGTCGTCGTACTCGGGGAATCGTATTGCATTAAAACAACAACAATACTGTATACAAATAATGAATAATACATCGCACAATACAATACATAATAATTTTGTTTAGTAAATTAACAACGAGATCTGAAAAAATGCTGGTCCTCGGGAAACATTGTCATTGTTAGTCATAATTTCGCTCTTTCATATGTAATTTAGAATTTGTTATTATTTTTATAGTTTATCTAATGATTTAGGATTTGTTAATAGTTCCCTGGTCAGTCTCCACGTCATCTTTGCTGCGTTTTCAAGTGAGCTGTAACAATATTAAAGATCACTTTGTAATGCATGAAAGTTTACAATACAAACACAAAAACTGTACGATAAATTGTAACTGTAAATTAAATCATAGCTTATCTGAACAAAAAAAATAAAAAAAACTATTTTAAGTTTCCAAAAATAAATCTTTACTGAACAATTTAGTTTCCAGTATCAAATAATAAATAATAATAAATGTACGGTAAATGTGGGAGAAAAAGATAGCAAGTGTTATATAGTGATAGCTAAAAAATAGGTGTGCGCTCTTAAAACTATCAAGAAGTTAATGTTGGAGGCGAGCCATTAAAACGAGCATATGTATCACGAATTTAAGGAAAAAAGATTGTGTAATAATAATAAAGAATAATAATAAAGTCGACAGTTTACCTGTGAGATTTGCCTCGAAACAGATCCAAATTTGGCAAAAAGTAATGCGGACATCGTCTACACTGAAGGCATGATATGAGCTGAAGCAGAATGCCGTTAATGCGATCACCTAAACACACTTCGTCCCATTCACACTCTCGAGGGTGTTTTTCACACTCATATAATAATAATGTTTTTAAATGATACGCGTTTATGGGTAAACCGGGTAAATCTAAATGACGATCACGTAATGTTTTCAAAATTGAAAGACACTTTTTACGACATCCGCCCTATTATTGAGAATGCGGATAAAAATCACCGTAACATTTGTTTTAATAATCTAATGGCAAAAAAATTAATAGAAGTCAATACTTGTAATAAACGGTTTTCAGCTTCGAGAAAGCTAAGAACCCACGCGTCGCCTTCCATTGAACTTTGCTTCCCCTAAACATATAGAATTATTTTTCAATCTTAAAAGTTATCAATTTTTAGCAAAAATAATACTATTTTTGTTGTGCTTACTTGTAGGGATACGCACTCTTTCGAAAGCAAATCAAATCCTTCCGCCTTTACTTCAGCAACAATGTTTGGTGGTGGCCATGGACATGCCGGCATTGGCCAATGCGCTGCCGACCGTGGCCACAGACCACTACATCTAAATGCTGTCAGACCAATAATAGTTTTGAGATTTTTTAGCTTTAACTTAATTTTTAAAACTATTATTATCATTATTATTATTCGATATTTCCGTACCATAATTAACGCGTAAAATTTTTATTTACGGTAATTTCATTCAAATAATCATATTGTAATTTCAATATTGTATTTATTGGATGATTTAAAACATATTCATTTAAAGTAAGCGTGAATACAAACTTAAGATATTTAAGCACGTTTCCCATTATTAATAAAAACAAATGTACGGTACGATAGATTTTTGAATTTACAAGCGGCTGAAAATAGTTATTAAATAATTCACAGAAAGTTAAACTTTTTAAATCTGTAAATATTTCGTAATCATTAAAGGCCTTCTGAAGTTTTAACTGTTCTTATAGTACAGCATTGAACATATTGAGCGCGCCATAGTGAGGCATAGTATTGGCCTAAAAGTTAATCCCTTATCGTACTATCAACAAATTTGAATTTTCAGCATTTTTTCTCAATATAATCAAAATCTAAATGTATAGGTATATGTTATTTCTGATATTTCTGTGCTAACAGTTACCATTCGTAAGTTGTTATTTCAAAATGAAATTGTTTTATTAAATTCAGATGATTTCATCTAAAATTAGATACGCTATACTAAACAAGAGAAATTTTAAATTTCTAAATATTTTTATTAAAGATTACATCTGCGAATAATACTATACAAGCATTGGAGTAAGTCTATTCATTTCTAACTTTTTTCGTACTATTTATTTTTTGAGACGCACGTCACGTTTTATCTGCCCTAAAAGATGATAATTCTATAAAGCATACAATCTTATGCTTATGCATATCTAAATTACTATAAAAATAAAAACTTTTCATAAATTTTATATAAAACTGCAAAAAAAAATTTTTGTATGAATGCATAAATATGACTAGGAAATTAAATTTAAAGTCATGAAAATATGAAATGGATGTTAGACTATGCGTTATACATAATTAGCATAAAAAATTATACCAAAACGTTATTTTGGATAACCAATAATTAAAAGCATTTTGTTTTTTATAAGATTTTAAGCTTAGATTATAATATAAAAAAGCTGAATAAAAAATAATACCAGGTGTTATTTGGACGACATATCGCTCTCTGACTCTTAATTTGACTTCACTGGTGTCAGGTATCATTTTAACCAAGTCTCTATAACTGCTTTTATCACATGCTTGAGCCACCTTTAAATTAGACAAAAGAATAACTAAACAAACAAATTTAAAGCGATTATTCAAAATATTATTAGCGTCTGGATTCGCCCGAAGCGACGGTTAAGGTTTTTTAGTTAACTAACAAAACGGTTGGGCGTGAAAATGAGTTAAAGTGAAACATATTTGTTCAGTTACAAAAAATACTTAAAATTAATGACGGAGAAAAAATGCAGCCAAAAACTTACTAATGTTTGAAATCGAGACCGTATTTTCCGTGCACTTAAATAACCACTCGCAGTTATAAACTCAACCCATAAAGACATAGAACGCTTACGGCCATCAGATAACTATTATCAAATCAATTAACAATATCGTTAAATATTTTAACTTGTGAATAATAAATAGAGTATTACTGGTAATTGATGGATACCTTTAGTACAGCACATCCTGGCAGTGAGCCGTCATCAACAAAATTAAAAACTCCCATTTGATTTAAATATAATACTACTTCAAATTCGGTGGGAGATATCACTTCCAACCCTAACAATGAAAAAATAAACAGTAATAAATCGTGGTTTATATGAAATATTTATAATTTGCGCGATTTAACAAATGTTTTCATAATTTTGAATTACAGTATAATGGGATTGAAAGTAAGATTATTACTATGTTTTGAAAAAACTAATGGACTTTATTCTATTAAAGCAAATATGATGCTCGCCCTGAACTGCACCTAAACAAAAAACATCATAGCATTTTTTGTTGGATTCAAAAAATATTTAACAGAATAAATTTATGGTTGTCTTACTATAAACGCATGTTTTAAAGAAGTTCATTCAGTTTTCAAACTGAAAATTTGCACAAAAGCAAATATTGAATGAACACGAATTTAAAGTTAAAAACTAAAATTTTACGCTACGATTCGTTTATGGTGATGTAACACATGCAAAAATTTATAACTACTGTCTATTTATTTCTTCTTTTCAATCTTTATTTTGTTCTCTCGGATCTCAAGTACACTCCTAATATTCAGCTTTCATGTTCGCCTTTTATTATTCTATTGATGTGGAGGAGGACAGGGAGGAGGAGGTGATTAAAAGCGAACGTCTTCTATTTCTAGTAATTATTAATATAAATAAAAATAACAAAGGTATAAAAATGAAAAGATCTAAGCTTAGTTTTGTTTAACGAAAAATTATTCATTAAAATTTATTCAAACGGAATATTTAAAAAATATGGATTAATAATTTTTCAAACATAGAATTCAAACTTTTTAAAGTATTGTAACTATAGTTCATTTGTATTCTATTATCATGAAATGAATGCTAATATTACATTTAACAAACAAATAAACAAACTTGAATAAAACATTAGTCAAATTATAAATCAAGCTTTAATTACTTAATTTAATTAATTTAAAAAAATTGTAATTGTAAAAATTGAGAGTTAGTCGGAAGATCTATTCAGATTATTAGAAAACTAGAAAAATCTTAGTAAGTACAAAAAAATATCAATTTCACTCTGAAAACTAACAAACAATTTATTTAGTATTCGGCGAAATACTTAACTCATTAAATGGATAATAAGTAAGATTCAAACTTGTAATTAATTTAAAAATCAAAACCCTCTCATAGGCTGGAGTTAAACGATAAAAAATGATTTTCAAGAACTCAAAATTAAAGGTACTTTATATGGTGAAAATAATGTGAATGCTAATGATATGCAAATAAACAATTTTATAATTGATTTGTTTAATTTACATTGTGTTTAATTAATGTTTATTTGAAGTTTATTGCATGATGAGAATCTATTTTTACATGTAAATTAGGAATCTGTGTTTTGGCGAATCGTATTTAAACTCTAATTTTCTGACAAATTAATATATTTAGACTAGATATACTTAGGTATAAATTAATAGATTAATTAATATAATTAGCATATATTCAAAATTGTTAAAATTTCATTGCAAGTTCATAAAATTATCCACATTTTTTGATTGTTTTTGTAAAAAAGGAAATGCCAATAACACATCGAAATTGATCGATAATTTCGTTTTAGAAAGTATGTGACGCAATAAGGTTTTAAACATTTCAATTAAGGTAATAAAACTATTAAATTCGATCACATAAGAGTGCGAAAAAGTGGAAAGAATTCCGCATTTGTTAAAATTATAAGTAAATTGCACGTATGAATACGTTAATAGAGAACGGAAAAAAATCTGGATTTTACTATATTCTCATTCCATAAAATTGGCAAATCTAAAACTATATAACTGATTTGGTACTCAAGACTACATTAAGTATTGGATTTTACTTGTGGTAATTGGCAAATGGTATTAAGCTGTCTTAAATTGTATTTTAAGCAGATATAAATACCATTATAAATAAATAATATTTTTATTATCGCTAAAAGTGGCGTTTCCTTCAATGAACTAACTTTGCATTTAGAATGTGGTTATTCGAAGAATTTATTTTTTAAACCATAAAAAGATAATACCACTTAACCTTTATAGATGTCAATTAATTCTTTAATCACATCTATAAATATAGTACTTAATAATAAACATTTTCCCCGCGAAAATCGCTGTATTATTAATGTTCAGTTGTTTTTTACTCATTATATAGAGTTAAATCATGAAAATAAAATAATATATTTTGTAAATCTAGAATTTTATTTCATTGGCTTATAAATCAAATATCTGTATAAATATTAGAGTGCTATTAAAAAAACATTTGTAAATTTCAGCTTTATTTCCATAACAAAGTAAACACAACATTAACAAATGTTTACCCTCGAAATGTCCATTGCATTCGGTAAGACTTGATATAAATCTGGGTTCTTGTACTTCCACTTCTTTAAGAACGTCTTGCACTATTTTAGTTATTTCTCGAATAGTTTTCGCGATTTGACTTCTCCTGTGAATTATTGTTTAAATGTGAATTCGCTAACATTTTTAAAATACATTAAAGGATAATAATAATAATACACTAATTAAGTTTTATCGCTAATAAAAAACTAAAAATACGTAATCACGTAAAATTGGTATATTCAAATAGAGTCTCCTTTTTAAAAGTTTAGAATAATAAAATAAATTAAATGGTTTCGGAATTAAAGAAAAGTTTTAGGCAGTGAACAGTGAAGGTCATTATTCTCCATTTCACTGGCAGTTACGTAACCTAAACCTCAACCGCTGATAATAATTCAATTTTAACGAATTGTAAACAACATTTTTATTTTTTGTTATCAGTTAAACTGTTCGATACTCGTGATGACTCGAGTTGTCCAAAACGCTAATTTATGCTCAACTTCTTCTAACTATCTTTCTTTCCTTTTTACCCTAGCATTTAGTTTTAGAGAAGATTCGAGGAGAGAGAGAGAGAGAGAGAGAGAGAAGCATAAAAACTAATAGATAAAAAATATATTCATTTAAAGAGCAAATTTTTATGTTTATTTAAACAGTGGAAAACTAAAGAAGCTCTGCGTAACCAACAAAAAACAAATAATCGTAGACATCCCACTAAAATACTCTAAAAACTAATTTTATTATGATTATAAATTAAAACTAAGGCGATATATATTTAATCGTTAGTTTTGCTAACCTGAACACAACTCTTTCGTTGCAATATTTATTAATATGAAATAGTAATTTACTGGCACCGATAGGAGAATCGGGAGGCACAAGCATTTTGCCGTTGCTTTTTTCGATGCACACAGCTATTAATGCTATTCAATCACTTCTTCAATCACTTTGTCGAACACCACTTGCGAACTATTAATTCATTGATTTCACTGATACACGATTTTGATTCGCACTCAAATATTTATTTCACGAGTGTTTTTTTAAACTTATATGGTTGTAATGATTAGCACACACACACAAGATTTTGGGCGATCATTACTTAGTAAACTGGAGTAACAGTATAACCGTTTAGTTGAATCTATATAAAAGTTGTGTTTCGGAATCTATACGAGTGTAACTCGCGTTATCAAAAAAAGACTAATTCTTTGGAGAGCACGGAATTCGAGTGTTGGAAACTGAATCAGTTTGTGAGCGCAGTCGTCGACTAAAAATGTTAGGCAAAAGTAATGTTTGGTTTTGGAGACAAAAAAGAGCAGTTGGTGTGGTGATACCAATGAATATGGTATGCTATGTGTATGGTGTATGTGATGCCACGCGCGCATTAGCGTTGCACATGCTATCGCTGGGCGTGTTGTTTGTTTTAACATTGGCTGCGGCTCTAACTCTGCTCTGCTTACCCAAAGCTATAACTTTGATTCTTCTGTGAGGTCTTCTCGCAGTACCACTTCCAACCTTTTCCTCTTTATATTAATGATGCTTCGCTTCGTAATGTAATCCTATATAATATATTGCAAATGGTTTCTTCTTTTCTAGTATCTCCAGAGATCAACGGTGGCGTAACCACTATTCTAGTGATTTACTTTCTTTAATTGTTTTTGCTAAACAGAATCACAATTACGAAAACAACTGATTTACTGCTTGTGATGGCAACTGTCTATTGTTTACTATTGTTCGCGTCATATATATATTTCAATTTATATCGTGGTTATTGTTTAGTGTTATTTACGCCACTTTTCAATCGATACTGCATTGTTTCATCTTTTATCCCATCTTTTTTTCTTTTCTTTTTCGTGTCTCACTCTCTCGTTCTAACATTTGCAAATTTATTCTCGTAATATATAACTACGATCAAAATTTTCATGTGTATTGTGTGATATCCAAAATTATTTATAAACAAAAATTTTTTATAAACGCCATCATATTTTTTGAAAATTATATTTTTTATAATTTATATCAAGATATTAATAAGATATAAATAAGTTCTCTTGGTTTTTCCTAATTCAATATTTTTTAATTAAAAAATCAAAAAATAAAATTTGAATCTAATGCGTAGATAGTTATAAATAATACTTATCTATTAAGTTTTAAATATCAAAATTTAATCGATTTGATAAAATATTTTGCTTAATAATTAAATGCAATAATAATAATAATAATAATCTCTTAGCGCGTAATTTTTACCATAAATCGTATTAAAATAAAATAAGTTACGATAAATTAATGCTTATTTTTATAGATTTAACATTTTAATGACACTTTTATCTTAAATGAATATCGATTGACATATACAGTACTAAAAAAATTATGTTTATTATTGGCAAAAAATATATTGAATTTCAAATTCTTGAAAGTTTTATTTAACTTAAATCAGATGTTGTTTTAACTAATAACGATAAGTACTGTATAAATATTACATTACTGTTTTATGGTTATATTATAATTTATTTAATCAGAATGCGAACGAAAGATTATCGTAAATTTATTGGTTAAGTTATAATTTATAATTTTAAGGCTATTTTTTAGTTTTAAAATTATATACTAATTATTTCATTACTTCACCGTTTAATTGGTTATTTGGTTAATTTGTTTCTTCTTTTCTAAAAGCTTAAAATTTCCGGTTAAACTCTTCTTGCAGAAGAAAACGCTAACACAACGAACCGGTTAGTATTTTTAAAACCAAAAATTAGTTTATCTGAATCAGAGTTATAAGAAAAATAAAAACTGTTTTATCTAAATTAGGAAATCGGTTTCAATAAGGGAACCAACTGTTATTTTTAATCTGTTAAGTTTATAATATTTTTATTTATGGGAATACAATTTAACTTTATTGGGTATTGTTAATAAAAATCGATAAAAGTTAAAATAACAGATAGAATTAATTTTTGCCTGCTTGTCCAGTAAGGATAAATGTGTTGTCGTTCATAGCCAAATAAGTTGTACTGTATATAAATTAGCTGATTTTTGTATTATAATCTTTAAGAAATAGGCAACCGAAATCTGGGGCACTATATTTCAAAAAATTATTTAATTTCAGCAATTCATTTGTTCCCTTTTTCAGCTGTAGCTAAATAATACGGTAATGCTTTATATCATTCTTAGATTACTTTAGTGAAATTTTGGCTGACGCCTGAAATGAGTAGTTCGAGCACATTAGGTGGAGAGT
>JAQIXJ010001526.1:0-20160 GCA_034700185.1 Phthiracarus laevigatus
GCTTATGGATTTGACTATGTCTGTCCGTCTGTCCGTCCCGGTGTCCGCACTAGCTCAACCATCGAACTTTGCACGTACTTTATATACCTTCAATTTGAGTTTAAATATTAATTTATTTCTTAAATAACTTATTAGCTTCGATAATTCTATAAGAAAGTGAGCTCTCTGTGAATGTGTCGTTCTTGTTTTTTATATAGATATTTACATAAAAGCTCTAACTTTAATTTAAAAATGTATTGTCAAACTTGCAACAAAAACTTTACACTAGCAAATAACTATACCAAACATATGAAAACTATGCATAATGTTAAATTAAATAAATCTAGTGCTTCAGATGGAGGCTGATAATGATTCTATTTAATCAAAAGCGCTGCAGAAGTAGCAATAGTATAGCTTACAAATGTACAAATACGGGATTTAGTTACAACAGGAAAACTATGAGGATGTGTTGGATCTAGATTAATGTAGAAGATAGTACAGGTTAAGGTGAGCATGTTTAGGTTAATGTAAATCTTAAGGTTAAGCTTAAGGTAAAGCCAAGGTTAAGATCAATGTCAAGGTCAAGGTCAATGTCAAGTTAAAAGAATAAGCTTGATCGTAACATTGACCATAACCTAAACCTAAATCTAAATCTAAATCTAAATCTAAATCTAAATCTAAACCTTAACCTTAACCTTAAGCTTAACATTAACCTTAACCTTAACCCTAACCTTAACCTTAACCTTAACCTTAACCTTAACCTTAACATTAATCTAAACCTTAACATTAACATTAATCTTCACCTCACGTTCACCTTCAACTACACCTCACCTTAACCATAACTATAACCATAACCAAAACCATAACAATAACAATAACCATAACCATAGCCATTAACCTTAACCATATCATTAACTTTTACAGACTCGTTACGTTTGATAGTTACTTCTTATTCAATAGATTCATTTTCAGACTTTTTATCATTATAATATGAGGCATTATATTCATTCAATTTAATACAATGAAGATTTTCATATGTCTTATATAGTTACCTGCACGTGTAAAGTTCTTGTTACAAGTTTGACAATACATTTTACAACAAAAACTAATCCTTATTTGTAAATTATTATCAATACTAAAAAATCATTATGAATTTAAAAAAATAGTTGCGATTTATTTTAAAATGAATGTTGGGTTGTGCCACATCTCTCGGTGTAAATGTCTTGGCGATGTATGTACTTAGTAAGAGAAGATTGGCAACAGCAAGTAATGCTAATCTCTGAAATAATGATTAAATTTAAGTTTATTTTGCCTTATTGCTGATTTAAACCAAAAATTTATCATTCTTAACAGTACATGGCTCTAAAAAAGCCACGAAACTGTGATGAAAACGACTTTAATGCTATAACTAAATTCTTCTGAACTTTGAAAGCAAAATACAACTTTAAAATGTAGTGTTTTTACGCCCTTCATGTCATTAGTGTTTTTTCAATTCTCAAACAAGAATTGATCATACTAGTCTCATCTTAGTTTGAAAAACTGCAAGATAATATTCTATCGTCACTGTTTAAATTTGATTCTTCAAAAGGACAGATGTAGAATATAATAAAAAGGCTTGAAAATATTTAATAATACCACATTATTTTGCAATTATATAATTGATAAGGAATTTAATGTCTTTTTAAAACTTCAGTTTTAACACCCCCGTATAAATTTAAAATCCAATATTGCATTTTATAATATGATTAATTTTAAATAATGAACCCAAAATTTATCAGATAATTCTTAAAGATGTTCTGTATTAGAGTTCCGAAGCAATTTTTGCCACAACTTAATACAGTTATACACCCCGCCTTCTCCATCGCACATTATACGCGCCCGGAATGCTGCTTTCTGTTCTATATTCTTTATAAACAAATGTATAACCGAGTTATGTACCTAAAAGGTATTGTTGTAGTAAAGTACTTATAATGAGGAACATTGATAGGGCATGTGTTTCGCATATGTTAGACGTTAGTAAAATTTAATATTTAAGTTTAGCTAGTTTCTCTCAGTAAAACAATTCTGATAAGCAAATTAATTTGCAAAAATGACGCTCAATGCTCGGCAAAATGAGTACACTCTCACTTCAATTTCTTTAAACTCTGGAGCGCTGAGAGTCAACCGAGCAATTATACAGGGGCAGGATATAATTCAGTAATACACTTTTAGCGCTCAAATTTTTTATTAAAATATTTTAGTTATATATTTAACGTATGGCGATAGATAGCTTATACTGTCTATTAGAAAATAAAGTTATTCTAATGCAACGATAAAGCAGTTTTCAAGAACTGACCCGAAGTTAATCGGTCAAATTTAGGCATTTTTAAAGTTAAAATGGTCATATAGAGCCATAATTCATCATTTTAAAAAATTAAAAACAAAGTCAGTTTAAATGTAGCGTCTAGCGTGAAATATTTTAAAGAAAACGATGGAAATATTGTTGACGCACCACGAAAACAGGCCGTAAAAGTTTACTATCAAAATCTAAACTTTGTCGCCTAAAACGTATTGTGAAAAACCCTAACCCTCTTACTCTTGAAGCGATGGGTAAGCGTTTAGGTGTGAACAGGTAAGTCGTCTCGTATCAAATAATAAAGAAAGGTCGTTAAACAAAAAGGACGCCAATTAACGGCAAAAATGCAAGAAAAGCGGTAATGCTGTTCTTCACTGCTATACAAGCTACTTCGTGGTGATCTGCTGATTAAGGTTGTCACAGCAGACGAAACTTGGTTCTACATAACCGATTGCAATCGAAAATCCAAGATTAAGTACATAATAGGAGGCCAAACAAGGTCTGATTGTGAAATTTTTACGATAGCATCACATCCTAAAGGTGTTATAGTTTGGGCTTAGATCATGGCTAATGGTACCACCAATTGACGATTTGTAGAATCTAGAGCTAAAATTAACTCAGAGCACTACATCAACAACATATTAAAGCCATTCATTAAACAAGATCTGCCGAAACTTTACCCGAATAAAGACTTTTGTTTCAGAAAAACTCCGCCCCTTTCATAGCTCTAAAAAGCCCTTAGACTTCTTAAGAAGTTATTTTTTATGGGGTTATTTAAGTTATAAAGTTAAAAGCCATAATTTAAAGACCATAATCGGACTTAAAAAAGTGATAAAAAGTGAGTTCAAGAAGATTCCACAAGAATTCATCAATCTTGCTTTAAAATCATGGTCAAAGCCATCTCGACATTATGGATGTCAAGATTTCTAAAAACAAGGATCGCAAATTGAAAATAACAATTAAATATTTCTGATTTCTATTTTTATTTACAACTAATAGTGTATTACTCAGTTTTTTCCAACCCCTGTATATGTGAAATATTAATAAAAAATTGTATTTTAAATTTATATAGATTTATTTTCATGAATACCTATTTCAAAGAAAAAAATTAATTTTGAACTACATGTTATAATCTAATTTTTAATTAAATTAAAGGGGAAAATCTTTAAAAATATTTGTATTAATACGGTCGCCGCTCAAGCTCAGCCCCAGTGCCATCCGCTCGAGCGTTGTTCATCGACACAACAATTTTGCCTTTTAATATTAAAAATTAGCACTTTTTCAAGAATAATTTTGAATTAATTAATTTTAATTTGTTTCAATTAAACAGAAAAATTCTCAAAATCTGCAATTTACAGATTTGAATAATTAATAAACATTTTAAACACTTGTCTATTACTACATTTAACCATTTTTTATGTAAATCACAAATATGTTATAAAATGTTTTGTCAGACATTATGTTAACTGTACTGATTTTTTGTCACTTTTTTAAATTTTAAAATTTTTTTATTCTTAGTTGAGAATTAATTCATGACAAACTATAAAACTTTGAAGTTTTTAATTTAAGACAACAGTTTCGTTTAACTTACTGTTAAACATTACCGTATTCAAGTCTCAATGATTATGTGATGCAGTGATCTGAGCATTAAAACTTTTTGTAGCACTTGTTTATACTAATTATGAAATTTAAAACTTTCAATAAACAAATTTCAATAGTTGTGGTATGAGAGCGATGTTCATTATGATATTTAGATGCACATTATTTCGTAATGTCTATAACTCTACGAACCGGTTTGAAGTTCAAAGTTTTAAAGTTTGTCACGAATTAATTCTCAATTAAGAATAAAAAATTTTTAAAACAAATATGTTAATTCTCTAATTCAAACTTGTATTAAAATTTATTTTGAACCCATTGATTACAAATTTCTCAACTGATTATCTTCTTAAACAGTATTAGGCTAAAATATTTTTCCACATTAAGAGAACAATTTTATTTTTGAGTTAAATGAATTGCTAAAAACTATAAGTGATTTGCGCAAAATATTATTTACTTAAAATAAACGCTAAACGCTTATATGATTTTTCAAAATATACATTGACTAAAATGAATATTAATTGATTGAAACATGGAAATATAGCATTAATTGTTGGCATACTTCTTCATTTTAATATAAATAGTGACATCTAAAATATTATCAACGTTTATATGTACGGTAATATCGGGTAATTGGTTCCTAAAAACTGTAATAAGTGATATTTGTATAGATAGATGGCGAATGTATCGAAAAGTATTTACTCATTTATGTACAATTAGCTAATAACTAAATACAATATTTACAATGATCTGAATTTATTTGAAGTTAAAATAATGTGAATGGGATTCGCGATGTGGTCAAACTTATATATGATTCGTATTAATACTAAAGCGTTTGTTTTATTTATTATATTCGTTATTATATTTATTTGGTACTACATTATCGAAAATAGTCACCATTTAACGCATTTATTTGTTGCCAAAACCACGATTAACATGAAAAGTTTGCTCATAGGTATTCCTTTAAATTTATTTATTTATTATTCCAGTCATTTGTTATCAATAACTATTAAATTAAGTATATTGATATTGATTAGATTTCGTAATGCATTGTTTTTTCAGTTGACTAGAATTACTTTTCATAAACTGTAGTTTATTTTAACAAGAAAATCATGAATTAATTTTGTTTGAAAGTTGAAAACAATTAACTGGTTAACCCTATTTTTATTTTTACCAAAACACATTAACTCAATTTAGAATTTGTAATTTTTATGTTACAATAAATATAAAAATCATAAATTTTACATTGTTTTGGCAAATTGCAATAAACGCAAACAACTTTATTATTCTATTAAATATTAATAATGTAGATCTAATTTAATTTAATTTCCATAATTGATTTAAAAATTGTTGAAATAATTGACAGCGAGTATAGTGAGCGCACAACTCGGTGGTAACGAAGTTGTAAAAGTCTATAAAAGCAATTACCTCGACATACAAAGTAAAGGCAAGACGAAAGAAGGAGCCAATGATATGCTAACGCGAGGTACCATTTATTTTAATTTAACATCAAACCATAAGTAGTCAATAAATTTGGCCAATTTTGAATTAATCAAATTTTAATTATTTAATATTCAACTGTACAGTAGCTTAAAGTTTAAACATGTTTACAATTTATGTTAAATGTAATTAAAATTTTCTATGAACAAAGCGGACATTAAATCTCATACAATTATGGTGCAATCATTATCAACAGTTTATCCGAATTTAAAAATTATTTCAGAAGAGCGCACAATGGAAGATGAAGATTATGACCAAATTAATCTATCCGTGCATTTAAAGAACATTAAAGCTAAATTAAATGACGAAGAATTTTCATTGTTCGCTAATAATGTTGAAGTGCCGTTAAGTGAATTAACAGTTTGGATCGATCCACTTGACGCCACGTATGAATATACACAAAAACTAGTCGATTATGTCACAACTATGGTATGCGTGGCTCGAAATGGTGTTCCAATTATTGGCGTTATTCACAAACCGTTTCTTAATCAAACTTATTGGGGTTTCAATAAACATGTTTCATCAAACTTCAAATCTCGTACTCATTCTACTGTTAATGCAAACAATTCATTCCGAATTTTAGTTTCGCGTTCACACGCTGGTAAAGTCAAACAATTGATCGAAAATGGTTTTAAAAACAACTTTAAAATTATTCCGGCAGCAGGTTCTGGATATAAGACAATCGAATTGATCAATGGAAATGGTGACGCGTATATTCACAACACCCAAATTAAAAAATGGGATATATGTGCGCCAAATTCAATCCTAAATGCAATCGATTACGGAAAGATGACTAAACTGAATGGAGATTCAATCTCATACGACTCTGACGATGCTTTTGTTAACAATGGAATATTAGCCACTGTTAACAAAGATCATGACAAAATTATTCAATTATTAAAAAACGGAGCCAACGAAAAATGACATTTGTTTACTATCACAATATATACAATTTCATGAAATATTAACTGTTGATAAGTTAGAAACAGAGTCTTTTAAAATTATTAGCTGCTTGTAAGATAATTTGTAAATGTCTTATGTCATTACACTGTATTTTCATTATGTATTACTTTTAAACAATAAAAACATTGCTAGTCATTTTAATGACCAATTTTCAAATCAATCGGAAACTGTAGCAAAAAAATTGCGAACCAAATCAAATTAGTAGTTTAAGACTGAATTCTCCAAAAATATTTCTAGATTAAGATTTTCGATTTTAAACATATTTCAGTCATTATTAAGAATACGCCGTAAATATACTGAAATAAAAATTAAATAAAAAATTATTCAAACATAATATAATGAGTTTGGCGATATTGAAACAGAGTTTATGTTTGATGAAAGCACGTGATTAGTTGTCGATCTCATTTCGATTCCTTTTCGCTTATTCTCTGCGGCCCAATGTCTCTTCACGTGCTTTGTTAAATGATCGCTTCTCATAAAACGTCGCTCACATATTGAACAAACAAACTTCTTTTCTCCGGTATGTGTTCGCTTATGCCTAAAAGTTGTGAACATTTTATTCCATCATTATTAATTTATTTGCATTTTTTTGTGGGATAAAATCTTTATCTTTTATGTTTAACTTTAATATCAAATTCTAGATAATTAAACTGATCATTTTGATAGAGTTAATAGATTACCTCGACAACTCATCAGAACGCGAAAACTGACGATCACAACCATCCCAAGTGCATACAAACGGTTTTTCACCTTTAAATCAAAAAATACATACGATATAGAAAAATGTGTTTTGTTATAATAACTAAACGGATGCGTTACCAGTGTGTGTTCTAATATGCGCTTTTAGATGAGAGCTTTTATAATATGTTTTCGTGCAATTATCGTAATGACACTGATATGTTCTTCTTCTGTCTAATACAGGCTTTTTAACAACTTGTGTCGATATTGAGTTGAGTTGAGTAAAGTTTGGTAGGAATGATGTTGGAGTTAAAAGATATTGTTGAGCGTTATTTACATCATTTGTATTTAAATGATTATTTGGTATTGAATGAGGTGAGGTAACCACCAGCTGAACAACCCCTGGAGGAATAGGAATGACAGTAGTATTCGAACCGTTTGATAATGTGGATGGTATCGAAGTCAGAATTAAGGTATGAGGTGTCGGGGAGATTAAATGAGTCGAATTTACTGCAGTCATTGGTACATAAGTCGAACAATGGTTTGCCGAAGGCTTTAATGGCAAATATGGTTTTATAGGCACACCTATAGGGGTAGAAGAGGTAGCAGAGCAGGTAGCAGTTGATAACCGTTCGTTTAAATTAGGAAAACAGATTTGCGACTGAGAGTGAGTTGTGGTCCAACTTTTCTTTTTAGATAATTGTTTAGAAGGAGCTTTAACTATTACTGGAACTGGCATTGAAGTTGGCGTTGGTGTTGATGTCTGATTATTAGGTGTTAAAGGTGGTGTTGGCGTTAACAACAGCTGATTTGAAAAGAAAATTTTATTTTACACAGTTTTAAATTTCAATCATAACGTCTAATAATACTAACCCTTGCTAATTCTGAATTTAATTTTCGTTTATTACGTTTTTTAATTACTGATGTAGTATTATTAAAATGATAATTTCCATCGAACTCATCTTCAGACTGCGGAGGTGTACCCAAATTATCAGTGACAACGTGCTCGTGCGACACAACATCGAGTTTTGATTGTTTTGGTTGGCTTATTGACAAAAGTGTTTCGACTGCATCGAAGTCTTTTGAGCGATTAACTAACTGTTTGCTCAAATTTTCATCCTATAATGGAAATTAATGTAAAAGGAATCCCTTTAATATATAGTTTTACATTTCGTTTATTTTCTCTTCAATTTGCATATTTATAAAACCAACTTACGATCCATTGTTATTCTCAATCAAATAATGGTGTGTATGATCTAAAGCCATCTAAGCATTAGTCAATTTTACTGTAATTACATTCAATTCGCGTAATCATCAACAGAATCACGTGTTATGAAAGTGTTCTCATAAAAAAAACAAGTTTTCATTTTACATATATATATAAAACAAATATTAAGCAAAAATTTCAATTTATTCGATAATTGACCGTAAAATATTACAAACAAATTGTGTTTGAATAAAACGATAAATTTATTTAAAATAATAGTGTTCACACCCCATATAATACCAATAATACGATAATAGACACGACTGTGACCCATAACCCATTACAACAACAATTTTAGTGCAATCAAATCAAGTGATAGCAAATATGGACTATAATAGTATAATAAACAAGTTTGCGATTAACTTTTAGTGCTTTAAATGATAAGTAAATATACTCATAATCATATACTCATACTTATATTATTCGTTATTATCTATTATTTGAACCAAAACTTTAATCGCAAAACTCAATACTCGCACAAAGACACTTACATTTATAACTTAGACATTAAACTTCAATTTCTATTTGAATCAAAATTTTATTTCAACATTGCATTAATATTCTATTAATTATAAAATATAACTTAAATCATAGTTATTATTGTTATAATTAGCTGTAAAAGAAATAAATAATTGATAATACATTTTGATTATATACGAATATATAGTCCAAGTATACAACTTTGGGCTAAAATATATTGAAATAGAAAAAAAAGAGAAAATACATATGATATGATAATAATAATAATAATTAATAAATATGTTAATTGCATGCAATCAATGATCACTAGAATCACTATATAATACTCACATCATTACAATCAATATGTGTATAACTGTGTGGACTCTGTGGAGGAGAGAACTCATCCATAGTTTCGTAACATTTATGTGCGAACTCATTATTTTGTACTGCCATTTCTATTGCAATCTCTTATTACTTTTTATTTTTCACTAATTTTTATTTCATTTAATTTAAGGGTTTAGCACTTAAATAATTTTAAATCAGTCGTATATTAGTATTCGTTGAGAAACAATTCAAATTAAAATCAAGTAAAAGTTTTTCTATTCTCATTCATTTGCTTTTATTTAGTGAACTGAATTATGGTTTTGGGTGTGTATATCGCATCAAAACAATACGTCAACCAAAGGTAAACACAATCCCAATCGCTATTCGCTCAAACAACAGATGTTGTCCCAACCAAATCCCACACTCCTATAACCATGCATATGCCTATAAACATGTATCATTAAATTTATAATGTTTGCATGAGTACGTTAAAATTTCCAATTCATATGTTCGTAAGTCGTCTATGATACTATAAAACCTATTTAGTTGCGGAAAGCGAATAGAAATATCATATGTGTATGACAACGTATTGAACACGTGAACGAAGCATGAACATCACGTTTACATTTTTTATAGAGTAAAGTGATCGAGTCGTGATCCTGTTGTGTAAATCGAACGCATAAACTGTGTATCAATGCGATAACTGCCACCAATAGTATCCGATACCGATATTCGATACGTTAATGTTTAAACACAAATTTATAAATTTAATTATTTGAGGCAACAAAACGAAATTAAAATAGTCGTTTGATATATTTATGTAAAAGATTAAACGATTTATTGAAATGTTTTAGACTTTAAATTAAAATCGAATGCATTAAGTAGTTTTGATTGTACGGCAATTTATTTGCGATAAATCGGCATAAGTCTATGTGTGAGATATAAACCAAAACTTTTTATCTTACGATTAATCACTAAAACGGTGTGTCTGTATGTATGGTTTGTCAAGTGTTTTCTCGATGCTTCGATACGATATCTGTATATGTTTTTTGGTCTCATACTCTATTTTCCATTAACTTTTTTTTATCAAATAAACAAATACAAATTACAGCTGACGTAAAATGTTTAAACATTTCATTCTTTAAAAACAATTTTTTGTTAATTATTTGTGGTTTAACAACAATTCTATAATTTTGTTAATTCGGTTTAAATCAAAGTACATAACTGAGTATCATATACTGTATAATAAAAACATGGTTTCAATCGAATATGAATTAATTAACTGTTGATAAATACAACAAATTCTTAATATAAAATATACATAAAAAAGCATTAACCCTATTAATAAAACGATAACATTTTAAAAATAGAATTTCGTAAATAGATTTTTAACTTAATTAAGGAGTATGAAAGTGGAGTTCATTTGGGGATCTCCTTACTTGCAGGACATAAGACTTAAATTTTTAAATTAGGTCGCAAAGTACAGTATAGCATATGTTATGAGCTTACGCCGAAAATTCATTGTTTACGGCTCTCTCTGGTAACATATATGTAATTCAATTATTGGTGTTCTAAAATGTCTTAGTCTAAAGACGTTATTTATCTTATCTGAAAGTGTTACGTTAGGTTTTATTGTTTTTAAAGTACGTCGGTCAATACTTTTTATCTGACTTTGCTAGAAATATCTAGATTAGGCTATGCCTGGCGCTTTGGCTATCCGTGTCCAATCTACAAGTAATCATCCTTTTACTTTGCACACACCGCCTTTGTTTTTTATAATAATAAAGTTATTTCACTGATTTCTTATGAGACTTTCAGACTAAATTTGGCCAAAATTAGAGTCAAAAATCGTGTTAAAATAGACAAAATCGGTAATAAATGTAGTCAAAATGATCAAATTCTGGTAAAATTCCACTGGTATCTTCCGCTACTAGTATTAATTAATTGATTTTCAGGTTTTAATGGGAAAATTCGATACAAATGGCAAAATTTCAGGTCAAAACGCTGTGGCATCTGCCGCTATTGGTGGTAATAATTTTATTTGATTTGGAATTTAGTGGAATCTGCAGATATTGGCTGTAATTTATTATAGAAACGGATTACTATGGCATATGCGGTTTTTACAAAAGTTTAAAATATAACACAGATATAAATTAACTATTTATAATAATGTGGAACATTTTCGTTTTTCAGTGGCATATGCTGTTTTTATGTAGAGTTCTCAACAAATCTTTAAAATAAGGGTAGCGAACGAATGAAGAAAGCGAGCGTCAATTTCGGTAACTAACTAAAATTTACACTGCAAAGTCAGATATTATAACAGTTCCGATCTTTTTAGCTCACTTTGAAAAGTCAAGTTATTAGATTTGAAATGTTTGGCAGACATGTCTCTAAAGAGATGTTTGTCAGTTAGTTGTTGACCCCGTTTATATATTGGGGATTTTTTGAGTCAAAAATGAGGCCAATTTGGGGTGAAAATGATTAAATTTGGTAAAAAATGGCCAAAATTTGTTCAAAATCGGATAAAAACTGGCTAAAATAAGGGTAAAATGTCTAAATATAAAGCAAAATGGGTTCAAGATAAGGTAAAATCGGGTTAATTTTGGCGACACTAATTAAACGAAAATAACGTAACTAACTATTAGTTAATCAAAATAATAGCATTTATAGCATATAAAAATAGCGCTATAAATATCATTAATAAATGACCAAAATTGCACTTAAAATAGCATTTATAAATTTTTAAAAACTACTTAAAAGTTAAAATGTAATGTCTTTTTCTTCAAATTAACATTTTCTGAATATCTCTCTTAGTTTAGTTTATAATTAAGTTTAAAAAGTTTTTTGAAAAAGTATGTTATTAGGAATTTTTGTTAGTATTGAAAAAAATTTAGACAAGGGGTAACAAAAACTAATCAGATTTAAACGACAATATTTCGATTTCGAGGAAAATAGCATTTATTAGTATTTATAGCTTTTATAGCATTTATCATTAAAAGTAGCAGTTAATAGCATTTATAAATGGAGCTAAAACAACTCCAAACTATGTAAAACGTGTACAAATAACAATTATATTATTATAATTTATGAAATAAAAAAGTAGCAAATGCTATCTTTATGACTCTCTACTAATTATATTGCGCCTTATTGTGTCTTTATTGCACACTAGCAACAGATTTGATGTTCAGTTGATTGAATCTAAATTTCCGAAACTCTAAATGAAGCACTTTTTAAGCAACGTTTATAACACGTAAATATTTTAAAGAAACAATATTAATTAAAAGTTTTGTTTGTTAAAAAAAATTCAAAATTTTTAGCCAAACTTTCGAAGTAAAGTAAATGCTATTAATTTCTAAGTCAAGTAACTATTGCACATATCTATTGAGTTAATAAAATAATAGAATCAAAGTGAACGCATTTTGAATGTTCGTTCTAGTTTTAAGTTATATTTATATAGCATTATTACATGTATATTAAATATTATTATTAAAATATAAAAAAAGAAACAACAATTTAAATCGACGATTTATAAATTTGTTCTAAAATTTGTCAAAATAGCATTAAAATTAAAAATTATTTGTAAATAAAAAATTCCATATTAGTAAAAGTAGATTATTCTTTATTCTAAATTGATTTATTAAAAAATTCATTTTTCCATAAATAAGCACTTCGGCGAAATATGTTTGTGTTGGAGTGAACGAGTACACGCAGGCTAGGAGTCAACAAAGTAGTGTATTATGTAAAGGTGCTAATGGTTTGACTTTTCTCAAACCAGACCAATCCAAACCATTACAAAAAATAATTATGTAATCCAATCCAAACCAAACCATTAAAAAACCATAAACCATTAATGAAACTTATCCCGTGAATATTGTTTTAAATTATTTTTTAAAAAATACATAAATATTATGGTCATATTTTATTGAAGATTTAACGCAATCAAAAGGTATTTCGACATTGAAACGCATTCATTATTGATTATTATTTTAAAATTGATAAATTATGATTATTAGAAAATGCCGTTTTAATCTAAAATTAATTATACTATTTTTATGTAAATTGTTTAATGGTTTTAAAATGGTTTTCTTATTTTTAGTATTTTAAAACCTATCCAAACCGAAAAAAATTGGTTAAAACCATCAACTAACCATTAAAAACCAAACCATTAGCACCTTTAGTATTATGTATAAAGCTCGGAAAATTAAATATAATAATTTTTTTATCGGTTAGTGCGAGTGCTCTGAGATATATTTTAGGGGTATTACTACTAAAAACAAGTTGTTTTGCAGACTTTATAGATCAATATAATTGAATATTTTTAAATTATTTTAATGTTTTTGGGAAATTGTAATGTTTGTGGGCTAAAATGATGAAAGACATGGAAACATTATTGTTTATAAATCAGCAAAAAATACATTGGAACAACTTTTTCGTTACGTTAATGCTTGGTTGGTAATACTAGAATCCGACAAAACTCATATTCATTCGTGATTCCAAACAGTGATCGAGGAGGTGAGAGTTTTTCAGCCACTGAGCGCGTTATTCTCTACATTCTTGCACTACTTTGTTGGCTCCGCGACTGCGTTATGCTCATTCACTCTCATACGATATTACGTAATAACTCTTGCCTCCTCGATCACTGATTCCAAAGTAATTGTTAAGACAATAAATGGACAACAATTAGTTAAATACTTTAAGAAATAATAACCAATGCCAACATCATTATTGATATATTATTTTCAAGAAATGTTGTTCAATTAGATATTTTTCCAAACAATTAATATTTTTCATATCCCAAATCTAATTGTTTAAAATTTTAGTGTCTAAATATTCAAAAACAGTTTCAATTACTAAATCAGTTTTGTGAATTATATTTTCTTAGTGCAGACAATATCATCATATATACATATTTCAAAGTTGTATGTCAGTGTGTGATACCCTTTATAGGCGCCTCACCTGGAGGTTTCACCCCCTCGACCCCTATATTATTGGATTCAGCTTAAAGAGAGGAGTGCAAGTCGGGGGGTTTCGAGGTGTGGGACCCCCTAAAAAAGGAGGGGCAAAAAAATTCAAAATACCTATCCAAACCTATATAATTCAAACCAGCTCGAAGAACTCACAAAAATAAAGGGTCCCTCGAGGGGTTGGTGATTCTTCCACCCCCCCCCAAAAAGGAGGAGCAAAAAAATTCATTATACCTATCCACGCCTATATAAATCAATCCAGCTCAAAGAACTGAGTAAAATGCGGGGTCACTGGAGGAGGTGGGACCCCTCATGAAAAAATGGGCTCTAAAACTCTTAATATCATTATAAGCTCCTCTCTTGAGAGTCCGACCACTTGACACCTACATCATCCATCATCAATGAAATCAAATCAAAAAGTAGACTAAAAACTATGCTTTCAAGGTGGTGACTAACCTTGGGTCGGGTTGGATCGGGTTGGGTTGGTTTGAGTTGGTTTGGGTTGGTTTGATTTGGGTTGAGTTGAGTTGGGCTGGGTTGGGTTGGGATGGGATGGGATGGGATGGGTTGGGTCGGGAAAACTTGGAAAGGGTTGGGTTGGGCCAGGTCGGGTCGGGTAGGATTGGGTAGGGTTGGGTAGGGTCGGGTAGAGTCGGGTAGGGTCGGGTTGGATCGGATCGGATCGGATCGGGTTGGGTTGGGTCGTGTTGGGTCGGTTTGGATCGGGTTGTTTACGGTTTGTGTACGGTATTGCTTGAGTAGTCACAGGAATGTACGGCATCGAGTCGGAATTCCCCCACATATTTAGGAAGGGTAAAAAAATTGAATATCCATACCAAACCTTTGATATTCAACTCAGAAAAAAAACTTTTGAATTATGGTAAATACATTTAGTATTTAGTATCTTAAAATTTTTCCAGACATTTTACCAAAATCCGTATTACTATAACATTTTCGTAGTCGATTTAGTGGTCATGCATATCCTATGCCTGATTAGAATATATTCTGAATAGCGGTTCAGTGTATAAGTGTGTGGAAAATTCTACGCAAAACCATACAATCGAATTTTATTGGTGACCTATTGAGTGGTTACGCGTATCCTAAGTATGTTGTATGTAACCATAAATATATAAACTATAATATCATACTTAAATATTTAAAAATGAAATGAATATAAGTTACCAACAGTATCACAGAAAGCGCATTATGAATGATATTAGTATGCGATAAGAGTATGGGTCGTTTTTTTTGCATGTCACATATGATGAGTTTTTTGTTTTCTATGGTTTGTTGTGCAATGGGTTTTTGTATTCAAAATATGAGTCTGGTTGGTATGTTGTGAAATTGGTTTTGTATTCAAAACATGGGTCAGGTCGGTTTGTTATGCAACTAAGTTGGGTTAAGCTAGATTAAGCTAGGTTAAACTAGACTGAGCTAGTTAAGGTTAGGTTTTGTTAGTAGTTTTATTGTAGTCAAAATGGTTGGCTTGTTCTGTGATGGGTTTTTATCTATACAAAAATGTGGGTCGGGTTGGCTTAATATGTAATAAGTTGAAAAGTGTTAAATAGTTTTAAAAAAATTATCTAAGATTTCGTTTTAATGCTTTTATTTTAGAATATTGTTTTTTCTCTAGGTTTAGGACTTATAAACAAATTTCCTATAGTTACAAACTTTAAAAAATTGCTCAAAAAAAATTTAATTTAAACAAACTCAAATTTTACAAATTTTACTTTTAACCAATACTTAATAATCTGTATATTTCTAATGATAAAAAAATTGAAATAAAAAAGACTATATTAGTTAGTTTTGATCGCAATGATATAGTATTTTTAATGTCATGGTAGGACTTAGAAAATTTTATATATTATTGCTTAAATAATGGGAACTAATATGAAACATACGTATGCTTGAAACTCGCTGTAACCCTTATTCATTTTTTAAGTGCAATAAAAAACTAATGTTTTCAAGGCTATTAACATTATAAAACTTGTATTTTTAGTCATAACGCAAATGTGTAACTTAGAAATTATTTAAAATTATAGCGTATATAAGGGAACTGATAAAAACATAAGCTTCAGACAAAAATACAAAACTACTGTTATTTACAGACCAATTTAGGTAAACATACAAATGTATTGCTTAACAAACAACCCGATTTAAGAATTAAAATAAAAACTAAACGAGTTTGCAAAAAAATACAAGGTTTTAATAATGAAATAAAAACAACTGCTTGCTTAAGACATAAGACATACCTTTTTTACAGTAATAAGAAAACTTTTGATTTCAATGTAATGTGACTTATGAGTAAGACGTAACTAATACGCTGTATGTCAATTCGTTATAAAGCTATACAACAAAATTGATTTACTAGAAAATGCTAGTCCAAAATGTGTTTAACTTTTTGATACTGATTCCACATACTACATAAAAACAAACAACTCTCACGTTAAACAATCTGGTTCTATGTTAGGTGATTTAACATATGAGCTTAAAAAAATTATGGGATTGAAGCGAAATCTGCAAATATTGTATCTTTATGTCTCATGAACGGATTCCAATATATAAAATCTAACACTACTTATTCATATTACAAATTAAAAGGCATTACACAAACTGAATAATCATTGGACATTATAACTTACTCAATTATGCTAGATATCGCTACAAAATTTAATTATAAAATAAATGAAGTAATAAGAGTGCCATAAATGCAAATTTGATGTAATAAAAATTATGAAGTTGTAACGCACTTTTTAAATAGAAAATATCAAGCAGTATCAACAAAGAGATACGTCAATAAGTCAAATGAAACAATGCCATATGGTTATTAAAATTTAACTTATAATATAGAGATGGATGAAAATAATATTAATTGCAAAACTGAAACAACAGGAATTGTATCTTATTTTGAAAAAAAGATGAATCATGAGAAGGTCCGTAGTAAATTCTTTAGAAATTAGCCATAATGCTTCTAATGGATTTTGTTATATTGGATTTGACAACGAAGGAGACGCAACTATTGTCATTAAACTATTCTTAATTGGGGGTAGAAGAAACTGCAGATCTTCAGCATAAAAATTGAGATCCTTTCTGGCTATTTATTCAATGCGTTGAAATAGAAAATATAAAACACATTCAAAATGGTTGTTTAATAAAAATGGAAGATAAATTTTTAAAATTTAGGCTTCCATTCAATTGTATTGCATCTGTAAAACAATTCTAACAAAAAACATAATTAAAATTTTATATGATTAATTGTTAATTTCGACAAACAAATAATAAATGTTTTGTTGGCTTAATGTCAACCAAAATTTCTTCACACATTTCAAATTGCAGATAATATAAATTTATTGTATAAAGATGGATTAAGATTTGAATCAGAAATCAGTGAGTTCAAACCTGATTTGTTAGTTGTGATTATTTAATGTATGATATTAGAAAAAGTGCTTAATTGGAATGATTTTTACAAAACAAAGTCACTATATGAATATAAATGTTTAAAACATAATTTATAAATCTCAGATTATGAGAAATATAAGTATAAATGCTCAAAATTTAAACTTTTGAAAAATCTAAGAGATTACTCCCAAATAATATATCTATCAAAACAATTATTTCCATAAGCTAAAAACTATGTCTTGAAGCATTTAATTATGCAACTAAAAAATCTTGCGGATAATTAAAAGTAGCGTTGACACCTGAAACTTCAGAAAGTTTTAAAGTACAATCATGATTTTACCAAAGAAAAATAATATCAATTTGATCCAATATATTATAAAATTGAAGATGACAAACATTTAAAATTACAATATTGAAAAACTATTAATAATAAATAAGATAAAAGATAAAAAACATAATAAAAAGTACACGCAGAGATTGATTATACAAAGATCTTAATGACTTTTCAATAAATACTATTTCAATTATTTTCCACTTTCTAATAAAGTGAAAAATAATGATTACAAAGGTATAAAAACAAATTAATGATTTACGCAAAAATATTTTGAGTTAATAAAGCGCAAAAAAATTGTTGTGCAGTCTAATTACAGGAGGAGGTTAATTACATATAATTATACCTGCTATTCATCAGTACTCACAACACTTCTAGCGATATAATGCAATACTATGAGAAAGTATCGTTTTTTCCAATACAAAACAATTGTTATTTTAATTTATAAAATGTTTAAAAAATTTGTTTAAAAATAACTATAACTAATGTTTATGTTTTAGATAACCATTTAAAAAACTCAATAGTAACTTCTAAACAAAATACTAACAATACCAATTACTAAAAGCTATTGATAACCAATAGTGAAGTTCCAAATGAGTTTATAAATATTTTGAATAAAGCAAAAGTATACAAGTGTTAATTGATAGTCTATTTGTAAAATCAAAGTTAATTGATATGCTTTCAAACGAACTTCATAAAATAGAAAAATGGATTTATTCACCATAGAAAACTATAATAAAAACAGAATTTTTAAAATTAAATACAGCGATCCAAAAAAATCCTTCTTATAGTAGCATAACAAAGCTATTTAAAGCTGCTAAGTTAATTGATAAAAAATAACATTTCGTTATGTAAAAACTGTCTTAGCGGAGAACTATCTTCTAGAGTTACTCTAGATAAAACCAATGAAACGTAAGTTTCTATTAATTACTATTGAACATTGGGTAGCTGATTTAGTTGAAATAAGAGATTTTTCTATACAAAACAAAGGACATAAATTTATCTTTACAGTAATTGATTATTTATCAAAATATGCTTTGGTTTATCAGTTAAAAGATAAATCACCATCATCAGTATAAAGGCTCTCAAAAATATTTTAAAAAGGAAATGAATTCCAGTTTATCTTCGAACAATTCAAGGTAAAGAAATTTTAAATCCTACATTTAAAAATATTTTAGGAAGCTATAATAAAAAACATTTCACAAACAATAACCATGATAATATGTGTGCCTTTTACAAAAGATTAAAAAGATTAGAAAGTTCAAAAATTAAATGGAACTAGCACATGGAACTAGGAAATATTTTAATGTTCTTCAAGATTTAGTAACAAAGTATAATAGTTCATATCATCGAACAATTAAAATGAGTCCTGTTGATGAAAGTGGTTCCCCAAAACTATTTAAAATATATTCAAAACTGATAATGAAAGATCTCTTTATAGAACTCAAAATAAAATAAATGTTTCAGAAAATGATATTGTTGAGAAGGTTTATGAGAAAAAACCAATTGACAAAAGTTACTATCAAAACTGGACAGATAGAACATTTGAAGTTGAAAATATTACAAAATCACAAATAAAACCTTTTTACTCTGTTGAATATAAACGATTAAATCCTGAGCAAATACAAAAAATAATAGATAGGTTTCATCGAATCTAATAAATCTTAAATAAACGTAAGTTTCAAAATAAAAAACAAGTATTTGTCAAATGGAAGAACTATCCAAGTGAATCTAATACCTGGATTAAAGAGAATCAATCTAAAAAAACTGAAAATTTAAGCAAAATAAAAAGTACGTAATTTCCTTAACAACATTTAATTAATTGCAACTCGTAATTTTTAATTATTTTTTTTAATTTTTTAGAAAAGTTTAATACTTTTTTAACAAATTATCGCGCAAAATAAAAAGGTAAGTAAATTCCTTAAAAACATTTTATTAAATTCAACTATTAATTTTTAAATATTTTTTAAATTAATTAGAAAAGTTTAATATTTTTTTTTAACAAACCATCGCTATATGCCACCGAAAAAGTAATCTACTTTTTCAAACTGTTTTAATCGTGACAAAAGTAAAGAAAAAAAGAAGTTACTTGAAAATGAATCGTTAGAAGAAAGAGAAGAGCGACTTTCAAAGCAACGCGAATCAATGTATAGATCACGATCGATAGAGACATCTGTAGAAAAATTACAACGAATGACTAAAGATCATGAATCAAAAAAATCAAGAGCCAACGAAACATATGAACAAACACGCACTCGCTTGGCTTCAGAACGCAATGCAAAAACAAAAACAAGAATGAACATTAGTAATGCGCTCACTTTGATTCTAATTTTAAATCATATATTTTTAAGTTTGTAATTAT
>JAQIXJ010001527.1:0-20151 GCA_034700185.1 Phthiracarus laevigatus
ATTAGCTCGTTTTCAATACAATCTCGATTTTTCATGGGGGGGGGGGTCAACTTTTCCAGAATTCTAGGGGGGGTCAACCCTGGGCTAGGGTAACCCTTGGGTAACTATGCATATTACTGACAAAAATACTAAACTAATATTTCTTTTACCTTAAACTTAAACTTAATCTTAAACTTTTTGCACAATAATAAATAGTTTGTAATTTTTATGTTTGAGAATGTTTGTCAATAATATTATTTGAATATCACAATTTAAATTTCAATAAAAAAAGTTTCACACACTAAAAAAGTAAAATAATTAGCTAAAATAAATATTTTTTGGTCAAATTATTCGAATTAAATTTTATAAAAATTGGCTTTGTTATTACAAATAGTTACTGTAACTTTATTACTTACCAATTTACAAATCCTCGGAAATATATACATGTGCTACACTTGTTTACATGATTGATAAAAAAACTTTCTTTGAATTGTTTACTTTTAATACTTATACTTTTCACCACCAGTTTTAAGAAATATTTTATACCAAATTTATAGAAATGTAAATTTAATCTTTTGTTTATAAACTTAATGAGCAAAATAGAACTAACTTATAATTAACTAAAGTAATTTATAACGCATTTAATTTTGATAAGCTACACAGAATAAATTTAATTTTTTGACTAAACTTCACTGTTGTTATTAATTTTATATGCTTTTTATAGTTTTCTGACTTCTAAAGTGCACATATGTCCAATTTCTGAAAGCTATTATTTTCTTTGTCTATTTATTATTTGCTTATAATATCTTTCAACTAATCAATGGCTTACGGGGCAAACCAATATTAATTTTGTAAATATTATTATAACTTATCAGTATAGAAAAACAAGATAACACCGCATACAATAATTGATTAACCGAAACGATTGATCTTCGCACTAATATAATAGCAAATTATTTTACAAGTACTAACCGGTTAACTGTTTAATTATTAAAGTTTAATATTGATGTAAAATTGTTTCTATACTGATTTTAAAAAACTAAATTCGATTTTTTCACATCGATTTGTCAAAGTTTGGATCACTAACTTTTTCTTTTGGTTTTGCCGAAACAACGTTTAAAAATAAGAGAACTTACTGTGTGCAAAAAAAATTATTAATCGTTTATATAACTTGAAAACCTATTTAGTATTTTGTCACTTGAAATTAATTCTGATAATAGAATTTTAATAATTTGATGGATAAAAAATAGCGGTGATAAGTATGAAAAATCTAAAATAGGAAGATTTGTTGACAGCAATCGTAAATGAACTTAAATTTGAAAAGATTTATTAAATCAAAAACCTTAAAAATTGACATTTAATTGGTTATTAGCTTAAGTGCTTCTATTTTTATAGAATTTTGGAAAAAAACAAAACACAATAAAGTTCGTTATTTTGAAAGCAAATTTTTTTTTGAAAAAAAATAAAAGCATTCTTAACATTTAGTTTAACTAAAGTATTAACCATTTACTAAAGCGAAAATTGTTGTCAAAACAACGCACATTAGATTAATGTATTTTAGTTCAAGTTATTATTATAACTATTTATTATTGAATTTAAGCAATTATTCTTTTTGCTAACAATGAATAACATTAAATTACTTAGTGAGCCGAGAAGAGTAAATAAAGGATGCCATTCAACGAAGAAAAGAATATTACTTAGTATTTCGTTCGCATAATGAAATCCTAAAAATTTTACATTTAATATACTGTTTGTTGTGACAAACGATTTAATTGATTAGTTATGTAAGCGCTGTGCGATTGAGATACTGAGAGAGAAATAAAACCACTTTATGCGCGAATGTAAGTAAGCTTATTCGACAAAAAAAGTTTTGGCCATTATTCGACAATAGAGACGGAAATTGAACAGCGAGAGGCAAAAGTGCTTTTGAAAGTGAGGCATCATTTACCTCATTAATAATTCAATTACACAATTGATGCATAAAACGTCTTTTCACTCGGGTTTTGAAGGCAAGTGGCAGTTTTGCGATGCCGTTAATGTTGTGCACCTGTGCCACGTGATACGCAATCAGTGGCAAACACAGGATGAATGGGAGATTGATGACAACAGTAGAATCATTTAGAAACTAATATCGAATTACATGCATTATTGAATTACTTCCTTTAAACAGTACTGTATTTTATTTAGAGTTTGCATGTTAGCCATAAGCGTACGCCTCATTCTATTGCTTTTCACTCGCGATTAGTGAATTAGCTTTCTCTGCCACACATTAATGTCTTGCCACCAACTTTTCAAATAATTATGATTAGGGATCGGTTTTTAGGGGCTTTATCGATGCTAATAATTTTTTATCATCATAATTTAAATCGGGTAGTATTTAGGGTTTTTTCAAATTCGATAATTAATTATTTGGTAACTCACAGGTTCAACTAAAATCAAAATTACTGATTACAAATAAATTTTTTGAAATTTTGTTGCAAAATTATCAGGAAAATAAAATAATTTTAAATTGAAAGATGAGTAATAGTTGAAAAGTGTATAATGATAATAAATATCAAAATTTTTATATTGTCATAGAGGGGATTTGAAATTGAAAAGATTTATAAAAAATATGGCTATTTTCAAAATAAATTTTTAAATCTTATTTCAAAACTATACTAATTTAACAAAACTCTAAATTATTCGAAAATATAAGCCTAAAAATCAGATTCCTAATTTTCATTCAGTACCATTATCTTCCCCCTCTCTCATACACTCACTCATTCATACGTACACAGAGAGAACTCTCTCCTCTTTCATTGTTTGTGGTGACGCAAACATTTAAGTTGCTGCACCTGAAATCAAAGTAAAGCTAATGGCACTACATTTTAGATTATTAATTATTGATCAAATCTTTTAAGATCACATTTCAATGAATTCCCTTCTTATTCGTTCATTGATGTCGAATAGGCGTTGATTGCAGCAATAGTTATAATATTCCGCACAAAGTATATATAAAATGTCACCAACTTTCACCAAAACTCCACTTATGATAAGTATTCACGGGAGGAAGTAATGGGTCGCACATTACCAGTTCCCGTTGCATGTGAAGTGTGTGGTGACAAGTCATATGGGTTAGCCTTAATTTAATTAATTTTATTTAGTTCTTAAACTTTTTCTTAAACTTTCTGATAGCCTTATGAATAATTTTGTTTTTTTTGTTCAAAGAAAACACTACGGAGTATTTTGTTGCGATGGCTGCAGTTGCTTTTTTAAAAGAAGCATACGAAGAAATGTTAATTATAGATGCATTGGTACGTATTTTTATATTTCATAATACATTTGCATTAAGAAAGATTTTTCTTGCTAATAAAAGCTGGAACTAATGGTTGCGTAATTGATAAGGCAAGGCGTAATTGGTGTCCGGCTTGTCGTCTAAAGAAATGTTTTACTGTTAACATGAATCGATACGGTATGATAATTCATTATTTATGAATAGGCAATAATTTTAATTATTTTCTAATTGTTTTTAGCTGTTCAAGAGGAAAGAGGACCGCGAAAAATTAAGAAACCAAAGCTGGGAATCCAATTAAAAAAGCATCAGGACGTGAAACCAAAGCACAATTTAAAAATCACAACTAATGATCAAGAGCTATGTGATGCTCATTCTGAGGGTCACTCGTTGGGACAAAAAGTTGTGAGCGAAAACGCATTGTTGGCCAACAACTCTCCGCTAACACTTTCATACGTGAGCCAACACTCGATGATACCGGATATGGGGAGAATGGAAGACAGTGCGTGGCGATCATTCGCGCTGTCATCAGAGCTGATGGATCTGCGTTTAGCGGCGTCACGATATGCCAGCGCCTTCTCATCATTCAATCCATTGCGAAAAACTGCGATGGACTTGTCTGCGTACGCTTCATCGCCTTCAACAAAGCAGCAACCGTTTGAGTGCACACGATTTTACGACCACCTTATTCCCAGATATGACGCCCGAACTCTATTTATGTTACCAACAATGCGGAATATGCTTAACCGCAAATATTCATACATATAAATATAAATATAATAGTAATAATATTATTCTTTGGCGCACAAAATATCCTTAATCCCATTCAATAGCGTTGTAAACGTTTAACAAAGAAAGAAGAATATAATTGCTCTTAAGCGCAATCTTGAATAGTAATAATCGGCACGTCAGTCAAAAAGCATGAACAAGAAAATTAATCCCATAACATATTATTCATTGTCAAAGAGTTAGTGAAAATAGTTGAATATGTATTGTGTGTCAAATAATGCACGTTTTTCCGTATTTGAATGATGTTTTAGAGGTAGATATCAATTTGTTTGATTCACATAAAAATCTCTCTGTCTTTTTATAAACGGTTTTAATTTAATCATAAATAATAAAAATAGAAGAGAATTATTATTTTTAAAAAAATCTCAATGCACACATCAAAAGCTATATTTAAAGTAAAAGTCAAGTTCAAAAACCTGTAACGCGTAATTCACACGAGAAGCCGAAAGTATAGCTTCCATGCTATTTTTTCTTTATTTTTTTCTATAAATAAATTAACATAAAAAAAGCTAATAATCAAAATAGAGAATAAAGAAGTATCGTGTGGTACTTAAAAGAGATTAGCTCGCGTAAACGCTATCGCATACCGTTTCTTTGTGATGCCCACACATACCGTACTCGCGAACACACACAAAAAAAACTTTACATTTCTTTAATGACTTTGTTTGACTTGAAAACTATTTTACAAGAGAGATAAAAGTTACGACTCTCAACGCAAACACAATGCTCGCGAAGCATAAAAATGGAATAGTCTTTTCGTAAATATTATGCAGCGTTAACCACTAATTTTAAATTATTGTTTGCCTTCAGTTTTACGTATCACTCCTTTTTATTTATATAATTTAGATCCCCATTTAAACTAAACTATTTTGTTCATATGGAAAATCTCATCTTTTTTTATTATTGTTCTCATTGTTAAAGTTTTAAATTATTAGCGAAAAATTGCATTTCCAATGCATTTCAAAATGCTATTTTATTTCTCCATTAAAAAAAATAAATAAAATATATATTGGAAAATGTTTAAACGAAGACATAATTCATACGATAGTTATATAACTTTTAAACTATTATAAAAAACGGGTTTCTATCAATAATTTTCAAGTGCCGAATGGCTTCGAAATAGAAGTATTAGCAGTAGTAATATTGGCAGTGAAGAAGATTTCACAGTTTAGAAAACGCGTATCATTGAAATCCTATTGTTAAAACTACGACCTCTTTTCGTGTTAGCGGGTCATTGTGTGTGTGTTTCAGGTGTTAACAGTTACTCAATGATAGCGAACCCGAAGTTATGAGTTTGTTGTTAAACAGCATCCAATGAGAGCATCACTGAGTATGTGACAGCATATAAAAGCGCACTAAATAACTATTACTTCCACTATTCTTTTACACACACACATACAATCAAACATCGAAAAAAATTAGCGGCAAATGTTTTATCGGTCATAATTTTAAAAAGTGCGTTAATTTCTATTATTAAAGATTATATTGATAATATGTGAAAGTATTTCGTTGTTTTCTAAACTTTTCATTAATCGAGAGAAAAAAATTCAATTTAAAAAAGTTTAGCAACTAATAATGGCAAGTTTAAAAAGTTTGATAAAGTTTGTGCTCACGTTTCTGTACTTTACACAACGGTATCGCTGTTTTGAGGTAAACAATAACTATACGTTACCGCACATAAGACAAGGTGGTTGGACACCGTTACCATCAAAGCATAGTAAACTATTGAGTGAAAAAATGATTGCACACGTGGCTAGTGATTCAATTACGAGCGTTATAGCAACGAAGCCGCAACAAACACAGTCACCTCAGAAACAATCCCAACAACTCAATCATAACCAGCAAAAGAAGAAACAAGATCCAGATATGCTTCCGATACCGGTTATCAAACCTCACGCACACGGAGCTACTCTTGGATTTAATCTTCCAGAGCAAGGACTGACTCTATATTTGGATATCAATGAATTGGCGACCAAACCATTAGCGCAGAACATCGGCCTATCGATCGTTAACCACGACTCACATCAGGCACAGTCGTCGACGCAGCCATTATCAGCGGCACATCCAGCCACTCAACTCCAGCAAAACAATATTCCATCTAATTTTTACTCGAATTCGGGCTCAACAGTCGCCCAATTAGCAAATAAAGGGCAAGCAAATAATGATCAATTGTTTGCAAAGCCAGCATTACAAAAGAGGCAAAAAGCGTCGCGACTAATCGGCTCATACGAAGGCAATTCTCCGCCATCGCAATCGGCGCCATCAGTGCAAACGAAGCAGAACAACAAATATAGGGTGGGTTACATGGATCCCGTGGATCTTCACAATGTGCTAAAGCAAGTGGGCTTAAGGCACAGCCAACAGGACACAGCGCAGCCCAAAATTCAATCGCCGGCACAGTTTGTGATGAGCACCAAAAATAAAGTCACCGAAAAGGAGAGCAAAAAATACGCGCCGAGTAATGGCCAGCAAACTGATTCAATCGGTTCGGTCAATAAGGCGCAATTGAGCAGTGGTTATGAAAATTTTGGTCAAAATTTAAATATACCCTCTGCGGAAATCAATTACTCGCCACAGCACGAGTTCATTCTCGATACGAAGTCTAAGAATTTAGTACCATCTGATATTCGCATAGCAAGCATCTCAGCTCCGCAGTCGTTATCTTTTTCCATACCAAATACTTATTCATACGCAATACCGCGCAAACCAGACACTAAAAAAATATACCCCACACAGGAAATAGAGCCACAGAGACCGTTACAACCGCCCACTCAGGACACTGAAAATGGTTTTGATGATAACGAAGTTTCGACTAAATCCACTCCGTTGCCATTCTTCCCGCCACAAGAGGATGAAGTTCAGCAAAAGATCAATGAAGAGGATAACAGAGAATTCACAACTAAACCAGCCGTTCCTAATGAAGACAGACAGTCCGTGGAGCCTCCAAAACAAGTCGTAAAAGAAATAGAGGAAGACGATAACGAAGACATTCGCCAAAACAATTTGGTTCCTCCGCCACCAGTAATTTCAACTCCATCGACAAACGCGCACTTTGTTCCCCAACTTCCTGTTCAGCAGCAGGAATTAATAGCGTGCCCGACCGCACAAACTTGTGAACAAAATTGTGCGCCAAATGCCAAAAATAAAGTCAGACTAACTACAAATAATCTGAAAGAAATTCTGAAACAATTGAACGCCGATTTGTTAATCACCACATTTCCATCTTTAGAGGACGAGCTGCAAAACTTTATCGATTTTAGTACAACAGGTTACACTTTAATAATTCCGTCAAATAAAGCAATTTCGCGACTGCCTCGCAGTTTAATCGATTTTTGGCTGAAAACTCAGGAAAAGGTGAACGCTATGATTGATAACCACTTATTAGAGACGGCGCAAACTTTGGAAGATATGAGAGTGGCACAGATAATCCATCCCCGATCAGCTAATGCCGGTCTCAGAGTTAATAGCGCGCATAACGACTCGTACACTATTAATGGGCAGCTATTAACTATGGCCAACCAAATGGGACCTTCAGGCGGAATGATTCATGTGATTGACGGCATACTTTTTCCGACCGCAGACAAGGATATAATGGAAACGCTAAAGACGTGCAACCGCTGGGATGGTTTCGTAACTCTCGCGGAAGGAACTGGATTCTCAGACACACTTAAACAAAGTAAGAGTTAAAAATTGTACATTATTTTGGTGCACTATAATTATCTTAATTGTTTGGATTAGCATAATTGTGAGCGTGAAAACGCTATTATGAAATTCAAAATTTTTCCAATTATGTTAATTTTGCGCAATTAAACGAGATTTCACTTTTGTTTTTTTGCGTTGCTTTATTTCTTTGCCGAAATAAATAGCGGGACCGTTCACCGTATTTGTGCCGAGTAATGAAGCGCTGCAGAAAGTGCCTGACACTGATTTGGACATTATCCGAAATAATATGACCGCACTAAGAGGTGAGTGATCTTAAAGTCTTATTTGCATATGTTAGCCGTAATTCTTTAAAAAAAGAATTGTGTTAGAAGTTAAGTTTGCTTATCGTATGAAATTTTTTGGTGGAGGGAAAAATTGAACAAATAGTATTAAAAACTTAATTATGTTTATCTGGGTATAAATACTAATTTGTTTATCGATAATGTGATTTATTAAGCTTTTGCGCAAATAAGCCACCAAAAAATTTTGTCTAAATTAGAAACATAAGAACGTAAATTAAGCATACGATGGCCTAATTCGCGAACACTTATAATACTGTAATATTGTAATTGCGAATCATTTAGAAGCTTCATCACACAATGACACTTTCATACTAGAAAACTGAGTAAGACGTATCCCAACCCTAATCTTTCTTAATAATATTTTCTTTTTTTTGTTTGCTTGTGTTGTGTGTGTGTGTGGTGTGCTATATATGGAATGGTGAACTTGTTTTATTATTTTACATAAAAAAACTCACTTAAGTGAGTTGACAGCAAATATTTCTAGATATTATTTGCGATTACATTCTAAGAAAAGGAAAAAATGTTGACATAATAACCAATTGTAATTTTTGAGAGCATGCTATTAAAAATATAAAGTGTTTATTAATAGTAAACCTAATAACAGAAACATACACACACGCATAACTAAGAAAAACTCGGCAAAGTGTTATTTTATTTTTTTTGTCATAACAAACATTGTACCCTTTACTGGTATTGAAAGAAAAAGCTATATAACTTTATTAATTGTATTGTATTGTAGTGGGAGAGCCATACCAGTAAGGCTCACGAGCTCCGTGTTTACCGGTTAGTGTGTCATACTGTGTTTGTGTTTGACGGTTAGTGTGTCACCCACTGCTACGGCATTTAAGAATACAACCAAACATTAACAAAGAATATTTGAGAATATATTTAATAATTTCTAGATTTGTTGAGCAAAAACAATATTCTTGATTTATTTATGGTTTTAATTTAATGTTTTATATTTGTAATTTTTATATGATTAAATATCGAAGCAAAAATATAGTTTGATTTGAAAAATAAATAATTAAGTTAAATAATATGATAAATTGCAAGAATTCGATTTTTCAACTAAAATTAGTTATATAGAGAACGAGAAAAATTAAAAATTAGGGCTAACTTGTAAACAAAAAATCTCAGTGACTATAAATATAAATTACCGTATCGTAAATACTTAATTGAGTGATTGTATGCGATAGCTTTTTTTTGAAAAAAGATATCCAACTTTCAGATTTTACATACTGTGCGTATATTAAATAATTTCTAACTTATAGAACATAAGAATTATTAACTAAGTTTAATTTTGAATGTTAGTTGAAGTATAATTTACTATTTTTTGTATTACATTACGTTTATTTTCTCATCGTCAGTAATGAGATTTTTAAATAAAAAGTTCACTTTATATTCATTTATAATAAGTGTGTGTTTCGAAACGCTGTTAATTAAAATATGAATCAATTTTTTTGATGCCTCAACTGATTTTAAACAGAAAAAATAACGAAAAAACATCTAGTGATGATACTAAAATTATACATAGTCTATATAAACGTTATAATGCACTTTAATAGAGTTTCTGAAGTATCACGTCGCGCGTGGATCATACTATAGCAACGATTTAAGGGATGGACAGTTCATACCTTCTCTCCTTGACAACCATGAAATACAAGTAGGCGTTCGTACTGATGGATGCTCAAGTAATACACACTGTTTTCCATACACATATATAACCGCAACTAAAAAATTTACAGTTCATTTAACTCTAATTTTTCTGATTTTTTTTTTGCTGTTGCTGCACATGTTTTCCTCAAATTAAGGAAGACTAGTGGAAGCGAACGTATCGCCTCTGTATCGCGCAGATATTCCGGCGTCGAATGGCGTCATTCATGTGGTCGATTGGATTCTGAAGCCAACTGATAGAGACTGGTGCGAAGGAGTGATACTTCCGCGGTAGAGCTTTCTTCGGGCGCTTCTCATGCCATTATTCAAAATCCAAATTAAGTGACAAACATGTGTGTGTATGTGTGTATGTGTGTTGTGTATACGCGGGGAACTGTTCTTGTGGTGTAATATATGATGATGCGATTTAGAAGAGACGTAGAAAATAAAAGTAATTGCCAATTACAATGTATAATTTATCACATCGTAATCTCACGGTGCGGTTAATAGAGCTGCCCATATTTTTTTTAAATAAATTAAATGTTACCATTTTTTATTAAACATTTTTTTTAATGCTCGTATTATAAATTTGTTAATATTTGATATTTTTAAACTACTATTCTGTACATTTACATTCTTATGCACAACCAGACAAAAAATTGTGCTAAAGCCAAATACAGTATAAGTTAATTACATAAAAACAACTAAACACAATAAAATATGTAAAACTTGTACGTATCATTAATTAATAACTAAACTTTTTTTTTTTGAAAAAGTAGTATTTATAATTATGGACGCGTTAACGTGCAATTAGAAACTTGTGCGGACACTGAATTATAATAAAATGTGCATAAAGCGGCGTTATTGTCAAAACTTAGTTCAGACACTTTGAATTCGGGATTAATCGAGATCTATAAACAGTAATTTATAATTACTAAAATTTATATTTCAAAGAGCGAATAAAAGTGGTTGACCTTTAACTGATAATATCCAGGCGGAAGTTCGGTGATATCAATCCACTGGCAGTCAATATTATTGAGATAAGTATCAGTGCAACCAACACTGATTCCCTGATCTCCGTAGTTAGCGCACGCAAACTTCTTCTCGACCCCTTCTTCGCAACTATTATCTTCGAGGCAGAAGCTAGCCTTATGTCCCTCAGCCACTCGTTTGCCTTCGCCATTAAAGATATCGAAATGGGCGAACACTTCCATACTGTGATAGTGTCCGTGACACGTATGCCAATCCCAAACATGTTTTGGCAGAAATGGGCGAAAGTCTGCTGTTCCGATGTTACCTATTCTTGCCGTGAATCTCAATAACCTTCGCTGTTCATAAAGCCAACCTTCAATAATAAATATTATTTTTTAATATAATTTTCATTGTTTTACCGACAATTATTAAAAATCGCGAACCATAGTCCTCTTTTTTAATAGCATAGGCAGCGCTGGCCAAACAATTTTCTTCCATTGCGCACTGAAGATACAATAGTGGCCTGTCTTCTAAAAACGCCGATGACTCGATTTCTTTTTCATCGGGAGCCAGATCTGGTAAATCTGTGATTACAAAAAAAAATTAATTAAATATGCGCTTGCGTTGCTTTTATTGTTTCATTTGGCTCTAAATCTAATTTAATTGAAAAATGCGGAACAATAAGTTTATCCGTAACAGTCACATACGTTTTATTGTGTAACAATTAAATTATGCGTAAAGTTATGGAAATATGCTTTGCGTGTAAAAGAATAATGTAATTGTTTGTTATTGTTGTTTCCTTAATACTAACACACATTTGAATGTATTTTTAAAAAAGATTTAATTCTGAGTTAATAATGTAATTTCATCGCTAGTTAATAGCGTTCAATATTAATTTAATACTCGCATGTTTGGCAATAAATATTTCATTTAGATTATTTAATGAATTAATGAGTAGAATATTCTACTTTAATATTACAGTTAAATTAATTGATTTTAATATACCTTATAAATTCAATTAATACTAGAAAAATGGACATAAGAGATAAAGTTTATAGTTTATTTTAACATACTTAAACATTTCCTTGTTTTATAACAAGAAATAATTATTACTAATGTGGGTTCGCAAATGTACACAATGTACATATCAAATTACAAATTACAATTTAGCTTTATTATATAAAAATGGGTGTAATCTACAAAATTGAATCAAAAGAACAAAAAAAATAAGCATAGTTGTAATAATTTAGAACAATTGAATTGATTATGATAAGCGTTTATTAATCTTTGATTTATATCTATTTTTAATTAGAAAAATAATATTTATAAAATTATAATGTAAAAGATAGACATTTGTGCGAAAAATACCCGATACGACACAATTGATAAAACTTGTTGATACTCCTACAAATTAGAATTTAAAATGTAGCATAAAAAGTATAAAAAAATTTACATTGTAACAAAATAAACTGTTACTAAGTTTAAATTTCCTAAAACTGCCTCCTATTCATCCCAAGTTCTTTAATTAATATATGAAATTTAAGCCTAAGTTTTGTAATTAAAATTGTCTCCTATAGGTAATTTAAAGATTGCACTAATAAATGGAGGGACAGAATCCAAATACTGCTATTAGTACAGTCCATAGTTACCCAAGGTCTGATGTGCCAGAGGGGGGTCAGATTTTGAAAATCTCAAAATTTAGGGGGGGGGTATAAAACTCATCGGATTTAAACGACAATTTTTTTGTATTCGGACCAAAAATTTTTTTTTCAGCCAAAAAATAGCTCGTTTTCAATACAATCTCGATTTTTCATGGGGGGGGGGTCAACTTTTCCAGAATTCTAGAGGGGGGTCAACCCTGGGCTAGCACCCCCCTTGGGTAACTATGGTTGTATAGTTACGACAAATGAAAGTGAATTATTAGCTATTATATCAAAAGAATCAGTTCGAACAGTGTGTAATGAGTGTAAATTAGGGGATTTCGAGTTCGTGGGACCCCTTCTGAAAAAGGGAGAGAAAATGAGGGTGAAAAAACTGGTAAAATCTCATTATAATCCCCTCCCCTGGGCGTGCACCCAGACGACACCTATATTATTGGATCCAGTTATAAGAGTGGAGTGCAAATAAAAAAGTTTTGAGGTGATGGGACACTTCCTTAAATAATAGCAAGAAAAAAACTAAAATTTTCACCGTTAACATCTTTATAAAATGCACGGGTTATGGTAACTTTTGCTGCTACCTCCAGTAGTGACATCTAATAGTTCATTCACGTATAGTTTAACTAGGTCCTGGGTAGCTTTCTGTGAATTTTGGTAGCGATTAGGAAGGTTCGGTTAACTTTAGGGTAGCTTTATGATCTCCGTCAAGTGTTTGGTTATTATATTGATTAACGTTCGGGAAGGTTGGCTAGCTTTTGGGAACAGTTCGGGTGGGTTGGAGAGCGTTTGGATTGATTCGTGTTTATTTTGGATAGCTTTGGGAAGGTATGTGGCGCGTTCAGATTGCATACGTTTGGGTTTGGGTAGTTTTTAGTGGATTCGTGGAGGGTAGGTTCGTAGAGTTATGTTGAGGTATTTCTCTGGTGAGCTAGTGTTGGGTTGAATTTGAGTTGAGTTCGATTATAGTTTTATATGAGTAGAATCCGAGTTGATTTTATCATGCCCTGAAACGGTGCTCAAGCAGAGGGATTTTGCGGTTTAAAAACCTCACCTTAAAAGGCGCGGAAAAAACTAAAAATTGGCACAATTATTAAATACATATTTAGTTAGGGTAGCTTTCTGGTAGCGATCGGGTGGGTTAGATTAACTTTCGGATAGCGTTCGAGTAGATTTCTGTTAGCGATCGATTGGGAACGGCTATATTTTAGCTACCATTCTGGTAAGGTTCGGAAAGCTTAAGTAGCGTTATTCGTCTTGGGTTCGAGTAAGGTTCTGGTGAGTTCGGTTATTGTTCAGGTGATTTTGAGTAGAGTTCTGGATTTTTCTGATATATTTTGGTCTGCGTTCTGGAATGTTTAGGGAGATTTCGTATAGCGTTCAATTCGTTTTCGGTAGCTTTCGAGTAACGTTCGACAGGTTAGGTGAGCTTTCGTGTAGCGTTTGTTTGTGTTAGGATAGCTTTCGGTTAACATTCGGTTGGGTGCAATCCGGAAGCATTTTTGTATCTGATTGGGTAGCATCACGGAGAGTTAGGGTAGCGTTCGTTTGAGTTCGATAGCTTTCGGGTATCGTTCGGGTGGGTTTGGTTATCGTATGGATTGCTTTGGAGTAACGTTTGGTTAGCGTTCAGGTAGAGATTCAATGGAATTCTGCTTTGTTTTGTTTGGAACATTGGAGCTGTCAATAATGTTCGGGGAGTTTTCAGAAAATAATCGGGTGGGTTCGGGTAGCTTTGGTTATGTTTGGGTGTTCAAACTGTGTCCATGTCGAGTCGGGTTGAGTTCGATCATAGTTTTAGTCGATATAGTTCGAGTAGAGCTTATCAAAACATGAATCTGTGGACGCGGGCTAATTTAATAGTTGTATTGTTAAATTATTTTTTTATTTTATTTGTAATATTTTATTTATTAAACTATTAAATATTATGCTTATTTAAAGAATACTTAAAAACAAAACTTAATTAAATTTGAATATAAAAAACTCAATAACAACGTCTAGAAGAATCAGGATATCTGTCCTTTAATTCCGATTTAAATTGTCTAAACAGAGCTCTATTCCTCTCTTGTTCCAAATCTTTTTCTTTATGAAAAGAGTTTGCAGTTTTAAACCCTTTATGCACAACAAACGCATTGTTAAGCACTGAAAATTTATATCCAGACATATGAAGTTCACAAACCTTAATAAAAAATGAATTATAAATTATAAATAAATAAATAAATCAGTTATAAGTTATTAATGATTAATAAAAAATTACTAAACGAGTAATCAAATGGATACCTGACTGATGCGATTAAAGCCATACTGTCTAAACCGTTCGTCATAAAGCGGAACACCATTTCTGCTAATATAAAAAGGTTCCCACGGATCTCTCCATAAAACTTCGAATAAAACAGCAAACTTGGCATTTAGTGATTCCCTTTGCCACGCCTCATAATCTGTATACTTTTGGCACTTCCAACATAATTCAATATAGAACGGTCGCGCTTCCATTAATTCAATTAATTGCAATAAACTATTTTTGTCGCGCGGTATTACATCGCTATTTAATGGTTGGGTAAACTGCGATATTTTCATTTCATAGGCTGGCACCACGTAAACAACTTTGTCCTCCTTATGACTATCTAAAAACAACTTATTTTCTTTGGCAAATTCAAAAAAGTTTTCATGAAGTTTATCACTTGGAATGAGATCAATATCAATAACGAACACGAATTCTGTGAGTGCGTTACGTCGGGCGACATTTCGCAATAAATTGTTTGGATATTGAACGCCACCATTTGCGTAATTAATAAAGCCTACAATCATCGATTCGATCAGTTGATCCATTTTATTACATTTCGTTTCCTTCTTTATTCTATCGACTGAGAGATGGGGTAATAGAGTGGTTGCACCAATTGGTGGTTGTGGTATATTTAATGGAAAGACTAGATGAAAACTAGTATTGTATCGGATTGACGGCGAACACCGTCTAAGATATAATATAGTCTCTATGGCTAACGGTATGTGATGTGGTAAAGCAAAAACGGCAACTGATATTAATCCGTGCCAACGCTGAGCTATCAGATCTAAATGATGCAATTGAGAAACACTGGATTGTGATACTAAGCTAATGTCGTGATGAACAACATTTCTCACTCCTAATAACTTTGCGCGTTGCAGAAAGTGTATGATATGATACTCTCCAGAAGAATCAAGAACTGTAGTGTCCTTTACTAACTGATCCATTTTTCGTCGATCTTCTTCTATTTCTAAATCATTATACTCATTATCAATGTATGTGTCTTTTATGTTTATAATATTGTTTGAGTTTCCTCTTTTTCTTCTCTCATTTCTTTTTGCTTCTAATCTACTAAGAAGTGTCATATGAATTACCTATTGATTTAAAAGAATACATTAATATTATAATAAGAATTGTGAGCCTATATGTATGAGTGTAAATGTATATATTGTGGAAGAATAGGGTGTAAATGCTTGGGTTTCCAATATTGAATTTAGAGATAAGTTTTATGTTGTTTAACTTATTAGTAAAGCACGGATAATTAAATATAATAATTTTTTATCGGTTTGTACGAATGCTATGAGAAATATTTTTATGGTATTACTATTAAAAACAAGTTGTTTTGCAGACTTTATAAATCAATATAAACAAATATTTTGGACTTAAAAAATATAAAATATTTTTTGATTATTTTAATGTTTTTAAGAAATTGTTATTCAAAATCGATTAGTTTTTGAGACTCCACTATTTTTAGGCCTTTATCAAGAAAATTTTCGATAAAATTTAATGAGTTTTAGTACTCTTAAAAATTTTATTTTGGTTTAATAATCTATAATACTGTATATCCAATATTTTTGTATATCAAATAGAATATTTTCCTTACTTTAGTTATCAATAAGAAATCAATATTTTAGTTGTCTTACGTAAATATATTTTTAATATTTTGGCTTTTAAATTAATAAAATAATCAATAATTTAACCTAAAAATAAAATATTTTTAGGGCTTTATCAGCTTTAAATCTATTTTGCTTTTGCTTATAAAAAATATTAAATTTTGACTTGCTTTTACTTTTGCTTTTATCATTGATATTAACCTTAAATTAAATTTTACTTTTGCTTAATCAATTTTGCTTTTGCTAATTCCTAAAATTTTAATTTTGCTTTTTGCACACAAACACCCGTTTTATGCAGTCTAACATTAGGCTTGAACTGTAGTCTGGGCCTAACACTAAATTTTTTCGTAGACTTAAGCTTAGGCTTAGCAAATAATTCCATCTCTAATTGAATTGGAAGTTTAAAAAATTAAAGCTTTAAGTTGAGTTTGTTGTTTTGATCAATTTGTTTTTAAATGGTCAAAATAAAATAAAGCGCGAATGGTTGAAGTTTCGGAAAAGTGTTAGATTTTTGATCAGTTTTCAATTTCTAATAAAAATTAAAAAATACCTGTAAAACTGCAATAACCACGACAAGCAAAAGAACAATTCTTCGCCATATGTGACCCATTTATTAAATGCATGAAAATAATAAATATTAATTACATTTTAATTCATCATATTATTAAACAAATAGAAATTGAGTATTGTTTTATATTTGATTTGATGTGATTATAATTAAGTGATATCACTATTAAATGAAAACATGATTAAAATTTTAAACTACATTCAACTATATTTAATATTGTAGAATCAAATTAAACTAATAGTTAGTATCAATTGAGGAATTATGTAATGTTAGAGAAGCAGTGCTGTAATATATAATCACTTTGTTTACTAAAATAAACATTACAAAAACATAAACAAATGGTCCAATACTATTGGGCGTTTAACTGTATATAATCTACAATTGATTTCATACATGTATGTACCAAAGCAGAAATACATTGATTGCGTTATGTTTCTGCCACTGAGCCTATTATTTTATACATAATACAAAACCTAATACTCTACTTTGTTGGCTCCGCGACTGCGTTATGCTCGTTCACTTCAACACATAAACATATCTCGACGAAGTGTAACTCTGTATCAAAGTTGTCGCTCAAATCCCAAAATTTTAACTAACGACTTTAATTATTAGTATAAATAGAATAATCAAGTGTTTATTTGCAATTAAGTAATCTGAGTTTGAAATTATTTTTGAACAATTAAACTGAATAATTACCGCATTACCGCGAAAACAAATGTTATATAGCTTTTAACTCTAAAAGCGTGCCATTTTTTTATTTTAACTCAATCAACATTGAAAAGTAAATAAATTTAAATATTTTAAAATTATATATATTTAATTATACTGTATAATAACTTTGAAACTTTTCACAGCAGCGGTAAATGATATAATTAATGAATTACGTTATTTGTGTGCTGTATTCTATAAATAGTAATAAATAAGCAAACTATTTGTTCAAAAATAAGTTTCAATTTTAATTTTGTTTATATTATGAATTAATGCGATTAAACATTATTTAGAAAGTTAAATATGAATCGAGTTCTACGATTTAATTGTAAGTATTTAACAAAAAACATTTGAAATACTAATAATTATACGTTTGGTTATATAGCGTTAAGACTAAATGAGCGCGTGGTTCGCAAAATATCCCAAAAAAATGGTTTTGTTAACCAACAGTCAAAAGTATTAACTGTGGAATCAAATATCCAACAAAATGATAATGAGCTGAATGTTGTTGGCGTCGATGTTCTTAAAAGTATGGATTATTTCGGTGTTCATAAGCTGTTCACAGTAAAGCAATTATTTGAAGCGAGAGCTCATTTCGGTCATAAGACGGGAACACTTAACCAACACATGACGCCATATATATTCGGCAATCGTTTGGGTTATCTCATCTTCGATTTGGACCAAACGGCGTTATTGCTACGACAAGCACTTAACTTCACCGCTCATATGGCTTATAGAGGAGCTATAATTCTATTCATTGGTAGACAATCGCACGTATGAACCAATAGTGTGGTAAACCAGTTGTAATTTGTTTCTAATGATGTGATCTAATTTGTAGACCGCGTTATCCATAGAAAAGGCAGCGAAAGAGTGCGGAGAATTCTCTCATTGCCGTAAATGGAATTATGGAACGTTCACGGATTCCACCATTTTTTATGGTGGGGTTACACGTCTCCCAGATTTAGTTATATTTTTCAATACTTTAAATAATACGTTTGAACAACACTGGGCTATTACTGAATGCGCTAAAATGTTAATCCCAACTGTTGGTGTTGTGGACACTAATTGCGATCCAACGCTCATTACATACCCAATTCCCAGTAATGATGATACCTATTGTACTATTGATTTTTATTGTCAACTTTTTAAGAAAACGATTTTATTAGCAAAAGCAAAGAGAAAAGAAATGATCGATAAAAATTCATATATTGAGTAATTGTTTGATTAAAATAAAGTTAATCTATTATGGTTTAAAGGAGTTCCAGTAATTAATTATAATTTTGGGATAGTTTTTTTAAAAAACATTATACGAAACATACATATTCTTTGGACAAAGGGTTAAGTTCTAGAGTAGAGTTGCTTAAGATATGAGGCAATAATTAACGATTTCTTAGAATTAACCTGTATTCTAATATTGAGTTTAAAAAACTTTCTATAGTTAATCTGCTGAATTATTCCACTTTATTTGGAAATTTTTTATTTGCTTTATTACCGTAAGTTTAGGCAATTCGTAACTCATATTATTTTTATAAATAATATTCACAATTGAATGAATAAATTAAGACAGAAGTTTAAATTTGATATATAATCAAATTATTTGAATACGTTTCGAGACAAGCATCCGCTGTCTCATCATTCAGTTCGTTAAATAACTTTTCAGTGAGTTCTGTCGCATATCAAACTTTCTATTCAATATAAATTAAAATCGGTGTTTTATTACAATAAAAAGAATGCATAAACAAATATATTTACAGTTAGCGTCGTTTTTAAGTATACTATTAGCTTACAAACCCTAAAAATAATCCCCTTATCAATGATAAGACTATTTCTTTACCATATATAAGTGGTAAATCTGAATTAATAGGCTATGTTTTTCGCAAAAATGATTTTAGAGTTTTTTACAAATCAAATAAAAATATAAGAAATTTATACTCCAAAAATAATTTAGAACCTCTTGACAAAACTAATGTTGTTTATAAGTTACGTTGTAATAATTGTCCATATGAATACATAGGACAAACTAAAAGAAAATTAAAACAACGTATCTATGAACATAAAAGGGCATTAAGTAATGATCCTCTAATTTCCGCTGTTGCCACTCATTCATTTAATAACAATCACATAATCAATTGGACCCCTATAATATTGAATAGTAATAAATTCAAAAATGAAAGATTAATTTTGGAATCTTACGAAATAAAAAATAATCAATTAAATAAAATTCCACTTATGAATATTCCTTTTATACCACCCCAATATTAGCCTCTCATGAATAAAAATGTTTGACATTTACAACTTAATTTGTGAAATATTTATTAAAATACATTTTTCTATACATGCATTATTGAATATTTTGTAGTTTTAAAAACCGATCTTCTATAGATCGGTTTTTAGGGTTTGTAAGCTAATAGTATACTTAAAAACGACGTCAACTGTAAATATATTTGTTTTTGCATTCTTTTTATTGTAATAAAACACCGATTTTAATTTATATTGAATAGAAAGTTTGATATGCGACAGAACTACCTGAATAGTTATTTAACGAACTGAATGATGAGACAGCGGATGCTTGTCTCGAAATGTATTCAAATAATTTGATTATATATCAAATTTAAACTTCTGTCTTAATTTATTCATTCAATTGTGAATATTATTTAT
>JAQIXJ010001528.1:0-20146 GCA_034700185.1 Phthiracarus laevigatus
GACCCCCCCCCTAAAATTTTTGAAAAGTCGGAAAGTAACCTCCCCCCAGACCAACACAGTCTGGGACACCCTGCTTAAAAGAATATACGGTATATGGTTTGATTCTGTTAGTTTTTTATATCCCTCGGATAGTTTGGGTTTGAATAAAATGCTGATTGATAATCCAATAAACAATTTTGATCTTCTAATTTGAAAAAATCAAAATGTGTTTAAATTTTTATAGAAATCAAATTAAAAATTTTGCGCATAAATTAGTATTGTAAACTTTATATGTGTAATTATATGTATAATATTCTATTTAATATTGGAGAATTATTATAGGTTTGTTTTGGGTTAAATCTAAAATTGATCGGTTCGATCAGGACGCAGGAAATTATTTATTTAGATTTTAATACTAGTTTTAAAATTTTGTAATAATGCATTGAAATTGCAAAAGTTACGCTCAAAATTTTATTGAGCATATTCAAAATTAAAAGGTATAAATAAATGATTAGCAATAAATGATTTAAGTAAATTTTAAAAAATAGTAAATATAATGATCATAATTTACAATAAATTAAATAAAACCTTATTATAAGTTTATTAATAAAAAATAACTATTAAATAATAAACTTTAATTTATATACCTTTTTAGAATCGAATAATACCCATGTATTAACAATATAAATAGGAGTCCAGCAAACAAAAAATTCGAGTACAAGCACATATAGCATACGTATTATACGTTTCTTGGATGACATTTGTGTATTAATTCTTCTAGAATGACTGTAATTTGAATTATGTTTTATTTATAACTAAAATCATCATATGACTAATATGTACATTGATAAATTATCTCACTTTTATATATGAATTTTATGTAATTTTACATCGGAAATTTACAATAATAAACCATTTTTGTTTCGGTTATTGATTTCAAAATGTGAACATTTACGGTAATCCCTTTTGTTTATAGATAAGAATTTAGGTTGAGCCTAGACTCTAGGCTGACAGATTAGAAGTGCTGGTAGGCTGTAGGCTTAGGTCAAGGCAAGCCTATTTTTCATAGGCTTAAAAGTTAGGCTTAGGCTTAGGTTCTTGGCTCAGATTAAAAATTAAACATAAAATCTATAACTTGTGTTATGCACATTATTAAATACAAATGCAGTAATGTCTTTCAATGATAAACAAAATATTTCTCAATAAATGTAATAAATAGAGATCAAAAAAATTAGAAACACAAGTCACCACACACTCACCCAAGTCTAATCTTGTTGACGCGCACTAATCGATTAATGGTCGACTTTGTATTATAGCAGTTATGGTCAACTATTAAATGTGATCTATTGTTTTGGCAGCCTTGATATTCAGCATCAGCACTATATTTTTCTCTAATAATGACATCATCATTCCGACAATTATAAGTGACGGCAAATGCGGAAGCGCTAGCATTGAAACCACTTGTTCCAGAATTATTGATTCCTACGCTTAGATCACTCGGTGACAAATCAGATGCGTTCGATATAATTGTATATCTTCTTTTAGTGTTTTGTTTATTTGATGAACACGAGCCATCGTTAGATGAAACATTTGTGTCTTTTACGGTAAACTTATTGTTGTCTGATTGATTAAGTAAAATATTAGTTTGGCAAAGTGCACGACTAACCAATGTGTACGCCACTACCATTATTATAAATGGAATTACGAATAATATTAGCACTAGAAATATGTTGAAACATTTTTCGCTTATTGGAGATCCCCATACTTCGCGACATTTAAGCTTTCCTAATATTTTAAATGAGAAAATTAAGTTTTTCATTTTTATTACTTAATATTAAATTAATAATATTGGAATATTGGAAAAAACATATAAAACCCAAAATATCATAACTGTATTTTTTATTCTTTATTGCTATAGAGATGCAATATAAAGATGAAACATTATGTCAAATTTTCACATTTCAGTAAATTTTTGGTCAAACTTTCAAAAAATTTATATAGAGTTAAAATTTAACTTAATATTGAAAAATATTTTGCAGTATTTAAGCAAAAACAAAATTTTTCTAGAATCACAATTTCTAATATTAGTTGTTTAAGTTTTTCGTTGTGAGAGCACAGAATTCTTACTTCAAACGTTGTGCTTCAGAAGGATAAAAGTAAGCATTTTTTGCAATCTTTTCAAATAGATCACGAATTTAACTTTATATAAACATTAACTATTTAAAAAAGCAATTATATTAAAAAAGGAAAAATATTGAATTGAATGGGTAAGAAGTATTTAAAAAGTCATTTGCTTGAAATGAGGGCTATCAGAAAAATATAGCTAAATTTTAAGCTCGTACTAAAAAAGTTGAGAACCACTGGGTTAGCCTATTAATATTACTTATTAAATTTTACTAAGCCATATTGCTGACGTTAATAACCATACGTGCTATGATTCCGGATTGAAAGTATTATACGTTAAGTGAATTTGTTATTGTTTATAAAGAGTGGATAGCTGGTTGCTGATGCGGATGGATGTGGGAAGGATAACGTGGTATTAATTTGTTTCGAGTAATTGCTTCGTGACTTTAGTACTATTTTAAATATGCTAAAATTTATTATTTCACTCTATATGAAAAAATATTGATTTTTGTTCACAAGAAAAGTTTGGTTATTAATGCCTTTGGAATAAAGAAATTTATCCTATTTTAGTCTGAAATAATTTTTATTTCAATTTTTTACTAATATTTGATGTCAAATATGATTATTAGAGTGTCTAAATAATAGCATTTATAGCATACAAAAATAGCGCTATAAATAGCATTAATAATTGAACAAAATAGCACTTATAAATAGCATTTATATTTTTTTTAAAAATTAATTAATGTTTAATATCTTTTTCTTAATATTAACATTTTTCTAAATCTTTCTTAATTAATTTTATTTAGAAAATTAAAATTATTTTTAGAAAATTGTTAAGAATTTTTGTTGATATTAAAAAACTTTTGGTGATGGGGTATCATAAACTATTCAGATTTAAACGACAATATTTCGATTTCAGGAAAAATAGTATTTATAGCTTTTATAGCATTTATCATTCAAAATAGCAGTTAATAGCATTTATAAATGGAGCTAAAATGACTCCAAATATGTAATTCGTGCACATATAACAATAATATGCTTCTAATTTTTGAAATAAAAAAGTAGCAAATGCTATCTTTTTAACTCTCTAATGATTAGAGTTTGATCAGTGATATAATTATTAAATATAGCGATTACTTCATTGGTAAGCCTGTGAGTGATGTGTAATTTGTGACGTAATCACTAAAAGTAAAATGTTCTCTTAAAAGCATATTTACCCAAGGTCTGAAATGCCAGGGGAGTCAGATCCTGCAAATGTTTAATTTTAAGGGGTGGGGTAGAAAACTCTTCGGATTTAAACAATAATTTTTTTCCTTCAAACCAAAAAGTTTTTTCAGCCAACAAATAGCACTTTTTCAATACAATCTCGATTTTTCATGGGGGGGGGGAGCAACTTTTCCTGAATTCTAAGGGGATCAACCCTGGGCAAGCACCCTCTTTGGGTAACTATGCTTAAAAGATAATTTGATAAAAACGGTAATATATAAAACACAAATTAATCAATCTATAATTGAATCCACACTTCATTGTTATTTTAAATACATTATCATAACTAGTAAATAAGAAGATCATAAATATGAAGATCAGTTTAATGTGCGCAAACTCACAACAATAAAAACAATAACATTGATTTTTTGGCGCATAAATTACGTGACTGTTTATTGTATTTAATGAGAAATAATATTAATTAATTAATTAAGCAAATAATTGGCATTTAAATTCAAAAACTATTAAAACAAGATCGTTACAGTCACAATTAGGGATAGATTTCTTGTTAAATCCCGGTTTTTCCCTTTGATTTCTTTATCGGGAGATTTATATATTAATTTCTATTAAAAATAATCATTTACTTAAAAGTGGTTTTATTTTCCCGACTTTTCCCGGTTTTGCTCGTTTTGGAAAAAAGTTCCGGATTTGTATATTATTTCAAAAAATTTCCTGTTTTCACTATATTTAAGGAGTAAATTCCTAAATACAGAACAATATTCTTCTTTAAGAGTTACTATATTGATTTAAAGTAGAAAAATAAAACGTTAATTTTTATATTTCTGGAATTATAGTTTTAAAACTATCACATTTCTAATATTGAATTTTTACTTAAGATATAGCTTTACGATTTTTCGTTAGCTTAGTTTTTAAATAATTCACAAATGAGCAATAAATAAAAATATATTCTAAAAATGTTTCATAATATTCAGTTTAGCGTTTTTGTAAATTTTGTTTCTATCCCACTAAAAATAAATTTTAGTTCCCGAACCCCATTCCAGCTTTTGTTACATTTTTGTTCCCGGTTCCGAACTTTTCCAGAATTCTAAGGGGAAGTCAACCCTGGGCAAGCACCCCCTTCGGTAGCTATGTTAGAAGCATATGTAATAAAAACAAGAATGAACACTAGTAATGCGCTCACTTTGATTTTAAATCTATTGTTGGCTTACATTATTGATTTATATTTTTAAATAAACAAAACTTTTAATTATTGTTACGCCAATTTTTTTCATGTGCTTTAAAACATTGTCATAAACAGTACTTCAGTGAGTGTTTATGTAATTTCTATTCATTCTTAGTTTAGCTGTCGACGAGGTTACATCTAAATTTGTGCTTATAGATAAGGATAGGATTTTCCTGGAAAATCCTGTTAATTTTCGTTCAATTAATAAACGGGAGATTTATACGTTAACTTCTAATAAATTTAAATAATTTATTAATAGTTGTTTTATTTTCCCGGTTTATCCCGGTTTTGACAAATTTGTGAAACAATCCCGTGTGTAAACTAAATAATAAAAAGTTCCCTTTTTTTCTATATTTAACATCTATTTTTTAATTAATATAACAATAGTCTTCTAAAAGTATTCAAAATTTATGCAAAGTATGAAATTAAGGCATAAATTGATAAAATACTAAGAAAATTGTTTCAAAAGTTAAATCGATTTCAAAGTATAAATGCTTAGTTTAGAAATATCTTGAGTTTGATAAACATTCTTGTGTTCTCATAAGTGTTCTTGAAAAGATTAAAAATTGAGTTTTTAATCTTGACGCGCATTTAATTATGGTGAATATCGTTTTATCTAAATTAGATGGATAATATCCAAATCAATATTTTTGTAATTGTTTAAATTTTGGCAATTACAATTAATTTTAATTCCCGGATTCTATTCCCGCTTTTGGTTCATTTTTGTCCCGTTTACCTCCTGGTTTTACCAGTTTTTAGTCCCAGAAACTCCGTTCCCTACTTGTAGATACAATTAGGAGTGTTTCTTAATGTGTTTTATTATAATTAGTAGGACGCGTGACACCAAAATATACTCTTATTTGACCCGATATAACCCATTTTTGAACCAATTTGTTGTCGGTTTTGACCAATGTTGCCATATTTTTAATTATTTTTAACCCAATTTAAGCCTTTTTTGCCTCAATTTAAGCCAATTTTGACCCAATTTTGACCCAATTTTATTCATTTTTGCCTGATTTTTGTGATCTAAAAAAGTCTACAGATATGCTGACAGTGTTACAGTCAGACGAAAAAGTCAAATCAAATAGCGAGCTAAAAATATCTTTATTTTCGTTTATTTTTAAACAGGAAAAGACGAAATAAGTTATATATTATCATGGAAAAAAATTTATCCTTTAATTAAGGAAAACTTTATTGCATCATTCTTGTTCAATAATTAAAACATTATCTTTAAAAATGTTATCAAAAATCATCTAACACAATATGTTGGACAGAAAACTATTTATTCATTCATAAAATGCTATAATTATTAAAATTAATATTTTGCGGATATCCGCGGATAATCCGCTGCGGATTGTGGATATAATTATAATTTTGAGTGTGGATGCGGACCGGGTCGGATGACTTTAAATATTTTGCGGATGAGTGCGATGCGTATAACACTAAGTTTAGATTTTTGCGCATGAATGCGGATAGAAATTTTTTGCATCCACACTCAGCTCTATTTTTTTAGAATTTAATACCTTATTTTGGTCATTTTTATCCATAAAATACTTTTGTTTGCATAAGAAATACGTCAAAATACTTTAATTAACATAATAAATAGGTCAAAATCCCTTTATTAACATAAGAAAATGGTAAAATCCCTTTGTTATCAGCAATAATTAGATTATTGCTATAGCCTGTAATATGTTTTATAGTTTTTATTGTTGAATATACCATTTATAATTGTATATTATTTTATTGTTGAGTAACAAACATTGGAGAGATAGGTCATCTATTTAATTATATAGTTTTACTTTAAACATAAGAAAACTTAAGTCATTTTAATTAATGGGCATAATTTATGGTTAAAAAAGCATCACATGTTAAACTGGTCGTAATATTTACGGTTTTCTTATGTACGGTTTACGATATAAACTATACAATATAAAATAACATATACAATATATAACAATATGAAAAGATAAAAATACATGAAATGATATTACTACATAAATCTCGACAATATCGTAATAAAAAAATTTACAAATACTGTATAGAGTATTGTATGGTTTTTACAGTAATGGGTATACGCATACTAATGTTCGCAAATGTAAACAGAGACTAATTTAAAATTTTGTGATATTCTTTAATGAAATGCATGAGCTTTCATATAACAAGTGTAGCAAAAAATACAATAATAATTTGCTTAATTAGTTCTAGAATTGAGCGCAGAATTACGTTTGACCTTAGATGTTAAAACTAATTTTTATTTATTTTGCACGCAAACTTTAATTCAGGGTTTTTTAGTTTGTTCGTTCGTCACTGATATTAATTTTCATAAGCAAAAACATTTAATGTGTGCGATTGTGATAATAAATCCCTCTCCCAAGAAATTAAAACATTTTGTTTTGAAATCAAGTGATCTAAACGGAGATAAACGTAAATTTTTATCGGCTATTTAGCAGAATCTAAATTTATTTATTTTTATAAGACTAACTCGTAAGCACACGAAAATATGTTTTTTGGCAAAACACTAAATCCTAATCCTGATGATGTTAGCGAAAATTTCTCGGATAAGTGAAATACAAGTGAAATTGGTTGCAAAATAAGGAAAAGGTTTAACATTAATCACGAGTCAATTTCGAAAACTTCTTTCTTAGTCGACATAAACGAACATATTTTGTTTAGACGTTTTAGTCGCAGCTTTTTTATTAAATAAATCCAACAGTAAATAATAACAGTAACCATAGTAATGTAATAATAGTATCGATTATTTTTCGTGAAAATTTTAATACCAGTCAACTGACTTAAAAATTTGACAAAACTTTGCTATTACAGAATGTGTTTCCATAAATTCTATAAATATATAAATTGGTTAATAAAAATTTTCACTGTAGTAATAAAAGCAGTAATAAATTTTATTGTTCAATTAAGCGTCTTTATTGTGAAAAACATCTTTACTCAACATAATTATGGTGTAATTTATAATAGTAGCTATATTTTTAAAATTTGAATATTCTGACAATTATTCTTGTTATTCAATTTTGTTATCACTAATGTTTCGATGCGTTTAACTAAAGTATTATTTCGAAACAGTGTTCGTTACAAGTATTATATTTTCAATGCTACCGATTAAAGTTCCTACAGTTATCGACAAAAAATTTTAATAAATCACTAAAAAAACTTTCGATTTAGCATTTGAAAATTTTTTTTTAAAGAATTGTCTAGAAAATTCAATACTATGTTATTCACAAGTAATTTAATAATTTCAATTGAATATTTATTCAAATCCAGAAGTATTCATTGTTTCGTGATGTTTTTTAAATAAAATATAGCATAAAAATGTTGTTTACGTGCATTATAACGCACAATATTAAATTTATTTATTAGATATATATCATTTTATTTATTTGAAAAATAATAACGTTAAATATCAATGACTCAATCAATAACACGGCTAAATAGTTTTAACAAAAAAACGTAACTGTAAAAATACTGAAATAGATACGAGCAAAACATTTAATTTAAACTTTGATTTAGCAATTAAAATACCTAAAAACATCTACTATATTGAGATCTAATTTCATTTCGTTTTGTTTTTATATTAATTTCACTTATTTATAAATAATATCGTAATATTTTCACGTTTGCGAAATGAGTTAATTTCCAAACTATATTTCTCTAGAATTATAAATAAAAAACTGGCAATTAATTTATAGTTATAAATTGTACGGAAAATTATTCATTATTCAAATGAAAACAATTCAAACATTACTCGAAACAGAATCATACAAAATAAGTTATTAAATGGATCAAAGCTCAAAGTAATTTTATCAGAACTACGGCTCAAAGTTCGACCGCAGTTAAAAAAGTACGAGCGCTAAACTATAAATCACAGATATTCAATACAATTTATAGCTATAAATTTGGCAAAACTGTAGCGATGCCACTAAAAAAAACTTTTTTATAACTAATTATTATTATTATACAGTATATTACTTTGTTTTATATATCTTCAAAACTCAAAACTAGTTTCTATCTTCAAGTAAGGGATTTAAATAGATAAAAGGTTATAATCATAAAAAGGTTCATTTTAGTGTGTGCACAACGAGGTGAATCATAAATGTCCAAAATGCGAGAAACGACGTAACTATAATAGATACCGATCATCATTATAAATAATCTTTTAGCCCAGTTTAGTCTAGACAGTGTTGCTTAAGGATTTTTTTGGCAAATACAATATATGCCACTCTTCTGCTAATGAAAAACTGAATCTTTAAAAGATTCGATGTTAACAATACAAAAAAAACAACAGCGGATATACCTAAATATAATATAAATTAATAATATGTCAAACTTTTAAGTATTTCGAACGTATAACAAAGTTGCATAATTGATATTTTATTTTTGTTTTTTTTCTCGAAATACTGTCAAAGAAAATTTCGTAGTCATTTATACTAATTAGTATCGTCCTTGTTCTTAACTGGGAGATGAGAAAATATGTTACAGAGAAAATATTGTTACATTAATGATTTTCGTACAAGTTGTGCGTAAAATATTGAAACATTGGAGATAAAACAAGAGCGAACGCAGTTAACAGATCACTTTGACTTTTATTGAATGATTTTACATAACCCATTAATATATTGGCAATCATTATTTATACGAGAGCTCTTCACAACCCAAGCATAACAACATTTTATTACCAATTATTGCTTTATTAATGCTAAAATTGAAAGCAATTTTTTTTCTTTTTTTTTGTAAGATCCAAACCCGAAAATTAAATTCTCTTAAAAAATACAAAATGCAATGACACATAAAATATGGACTTAAGAAGACTCACGAACAGATAGAACTTTCTCCAAATCCCTTGAGATAAGTTGAGAATTATCAAAATTGTGTTCAAAAATTAGCATAAATTAGCAAAGCAATAATCATTAAAAAATTAATAAATTTTTAATAATAAAATTTTAAGCGACATAAATCAAGCTTTATTTATGTTTAAAAGTAAAAAAGAATATGATAAAGAAAATAAAAAAGAATAATAAAAAATTGGGCAACAGTCGTCAAAGGTAAGAAGTAGCGAATTCGCAAATATTTCAGAATATACAACAAACAAATAAAATTTTCGAAATATTTCAAAATAAAATTGTTTTTAATTTAACTTCTGAATACACAAAATATAATTATCAAAAACATGCACTTATTAAAAAAATGCATTTAAAAACTACGGTAGCGAAAACTGCAATAATAAATGTAGATGACATGTATGGTAAAATTAGAGTACAAATGGTTGTAATGGTTTTCCTGGAAAGCTATCAAAAGTATTTTATATTCTATATATTTAACACGAATGGAAAAAATTATCTTTCCATTATTTCAAGTTTATTTCATTAATAATAATAACATTCGTCAGTAAATGACTAATGTGGGCTAAAATAGGCCAAATATCGCATAATATAAGTTGCTTCTTCCTTATTAGTTAAATCCATTAAATATTTGATAATAAAAGCCATTGAGGACATGCCTTTTGATTAACTAATAAAATATAACTTATGTTTCTAATATGTAAAATAACGTAAAAATTTGTACAATTAACAAACTATACATAAATTAAATATTTCGATAATAATTTAAAATATTTAAAAAATGTTAGCGCTTAAAAAATTTCCTCCATTTGGCCGTATTGTGAAATAGGAATCCTTACCGACTTTGCTTATCTTTTTTTCAATCTAGCACTCAATTAAAATTTTATATTATAGAACACAGTATGATTAATCTCCGTAACGACAGCATTATGCATTGCTACCACAAAAAAATTATCAGTTTTTACATTATTAATGGGTTTTAATGGCGATTTAGGGTACAATGACTCGATCTACTGGGCTTTAATAATGGCAATGATGTTTAGTGAAAAGCAAATTCTTTTTATTCTTTTAAATTTTATTAGGGCGGTTTGAAATATGCGTATTACAAGATATAAGATTGACAAGTCACGCTGTATATAATTTTGTCCCTCCCGAGACTAAACAACCAACAGACAAATGATCAACAGCAGAGAAATGCCTCGAAATTTAGCTAAAAATGGATAAATATAAATGAATTACGCTTAACGTCGTAAGGCTTTCAGAAATCGATTCACCCTTATTAGCGAAGTGTATTCCACTCTCTCCCTGATATTTTAATTCAGTTTTGATCTGACGAGCATTCTTTCGAGCAATTACGGACTTGTTTTTTTATATAAATTTTACATTCACATTGTTTTCCAGAATACACAAAGACGAGCCTTAAATGGATTATTTTGAAAAAGAGTAGGCTATTATACTTTGTTACAATTGCGAGGCATTCGCTTAAACTCTAGTTTAATGCGAACATTTTTATTCGTAAAACTACAATTATTTTAAGAAATTGAGTTTTTCCCCTAAAGTATTAAGAAAACATTATTTTTTAGAAGATTATACTGTACCGACAATTTCTCTGTTTATAAATAATATTTTTATAATTTGTCAATTAAATGGAGATTTAATGTTACAGTTTCATGTCATTTAATGAAAAGATAAGTTATATAAACAGCGATAAAATAAATATTGAAATTGCTAAATGCTTTTAAATAAATACGATATTAATATTTCGGTCGCTATGTCTTAGTTTTATAAATTTTTATTGCCAGTATTTTATTTTAACAAAATTGTTTAAAACAATATAAAGTTTTAGTGCAAAACTCTGAAAAACCTGATCTTTAGTATCGATTTTAGTAATAATACAAAAAACAATAGCAAACCTGTGTGCGTTCTTTGGTGGGCTTTAAGATGGGATGATTTAGTATATACTTTTTTGCATCCATTAAATTGACACTTATGTATCCTTCGTTTACTGTCGGGATTAATTTCGAAACGTCCTCTTGGTCTCGAATTACACGTCGAAACGACGTTAGGAGATATTGCGCTACTTATTTCAGTTTTAGGGTTTGCAGATATTGCTATATTTGCTATTACATGATCAACTGATGAACCAATAAATGAAGTATCAGTTATTGGTATTGCTTCAGTGGTCACTATAGTAAGTGGTACAGTGGCTCCTTCGCTAATCTGATGCTGTACAGCCCTTCGCGCGAATAAATGCGTTTCTGGTGAGGACGGAGGCGTTAAAGTGTGGTCATCGCGTCGATGACGTCTATGATGATGACTGTGGTTGTGATGAGATACACTCTTTGAATCTGATATCTTCGCTATTATTCGACGCTGTGACAAATTTTTCATTCGATTTTTGGTTTTGTATGCCTGCTGTTGAAACTGTTGCGATTTTGCCACTTGTTTGATGGTTGTGGACACTATTGCCGCTATTGTTTGTGCATTACTTATATAACTTTCACATGAAACTACACTCCCAGACGAACTCAAAGTCCCTGAATCCGAATTCTTTTCATTTATGTCGAAATCGGAAACACTCATCCGATCCTCTCCGCAACTGTCTGTACCGCACAGAGTGGCTGGCGATGACTTCTCGTCTTCGGTGTCTGATTTGCTCTCGATGTCCGGAATGATCATTTCACTCCTTTGGTTTCCTTTCATTAATGGCTTGGAAAACATATCCCATGGATCACTAGAAAATTGGTTTAACGAACGAATCTTCGGCTCGTCTTTAAGATAGCGTTCCATTTCTAACATTGTCTATAAAAGCGATAGATATATATAGCGTTGAATTAATTTAATCAAATACATTATTCAGTGCATTGTGTTGTTTCCCAAAAGCAAATCATAAGTTTTACATTTACACGCATCTGACTTGCAAATTACTAACATCTGTTTGCGTGCATTTTTTACAAAAACTTATTTTCATAACTTATGGTTTGTTAAACTATTACAAAACTTAATTTTTTTAATCAAAACTTATTACGAAACAGTATTCTATTATTAGGTTAGAATATATTAAAAATAAACTTTTATCAAAATGTGATTATTCTCTATTTAAATATTAGTCTAATAAAATAAAAACGATTATTTACGAAAAAAATAATCATTATTTCCATAGAAAGGTATAAAAGTAAAAAAATAATTTATGTTCCAGAAAATAGGATTATGTCATCAGTATTTTTAAAAACTTCTTTTAGGCAGCAAATGTTTCCTAAATGCTAATTTAAATTAAACTATAAAATACATTCATCATTAGTTTTTTTCCAAACAAATATATCCATCAGCCCTAAACTAAAAAAATGTTTATTCGGTCAATCCTACACATTATTTCGTTTTTAAAAATGGGAAACATGTACAGTTAATAAAAAAAATTTGTCACATGTCATACTAACTCTTAAAGTAGTTAACTAATATTTTTGGACAATATTTGGTTTAGATTTATGATATCTGCATTAACAAAAACATACCGCACTGTAGAGTATTACTAAATATGCGCGTTTAATGACTTGTAATACATGTTAGTAGACCTCACTTTCTCTTAAAAGTTAATTATGCGTGATTCTTATGACACATTTATGGCCAGGTTTGAGGCTACGGTGTAATACATATATGAAACATGTAACATACCTAAAGGCAAATAATAGAAACGATATGGTGATGCAGGAGAGCAGCAGAGCATCATAGCCATAGCCGTAGCAGAACAGGCAGCACAGGCAGCGGGAGCAGCAGCCATGCACAGCACCACAAAACACAACGGCAACAGCATTGTCGCCCTTGAACCTTGTAGTTCTCCCAATCAAACTTTATATTCAACCCCCACACCCCACTAAATACCAGATTCAGTGCAAACACATATTTTCTATTTAGACTCTTCCCACAGTTATGTTAGTTAGGTTTTAGGTCCTTATCTCGAAAGCTTAAGGCATCACTACAGGATAAGTTGACACCAAAATGGCAGGTCGATAACTTATAGACATAAGTAACTAACAAAGTACTGCACTATACTTTTTTCAAGTTTTCTCTTACATCCAAACGCGTAACTAAAATTTTATGGGCCACAAGGAAACTGATTAAATGTACACATAGTTTAATTGCAAAAACAGAATATCGTATACAAGAAAGATAAGAGTTATATAATATTACGGTAAAAGCAAAATAATAAAGAAAACTTTTTATTTCTTCCTCACTCCATCATTCTTCGCCATTCACTTTTACTCTCTGGTGTTAAATGTTAATTAGACTATATATGCAATTTATGAACACTATGTAAATATTGCATACTTGGCGAACAAAAATAAAAAAATATTCTAATATATAGGGTTTTGTGTATAATATATCTTTCGAGAAAATTCAATCCAATGATAACGTAGCCAATGAATGGCAAAAGTTGAAGGAAAAAAGAGAAAAAAGTTCAATATTCTGATTATTTTAACTTTTAATATAAGCAAATAACTAGATTTATTGCAATTATGAATTCGTATGAAAAGAAAACCCTCTTAAAACTCTTTATTAAAATAATTTTTACTTTTGTGAAAATTTTTAACGCTAATGTCAGTTATTGTAAAACTATTATTCAATAATTAACTGAATATAATAACAGTTATTATTTCAAATAATAGCAACATTTCTATTAATTCGTATGCAATTGTAAAAGTGATTAATCATATATGTTGCACATAATAAATATTAAATACAACACCGACTAATAAATTATGTCAATTCTATAACAAATTATGTTATGCGTTTGTTCTGTATTTCGGCATTTAATCTTAAAATCTCACCGGTTTTAAATAAACTTATAATTTAATAAATTTATCAATCTATATCATCATTATTGCATGTTGAAAGTTTAAAAACGGTTTTGATGTGTTATTTTAGAAAGAATAGATAATAAAAATTTATTATTCATTTTCGCATTTCTCTCTGTCATAGGCATTATTCTACCATAACTTAGTATTATTCAAATTTGATGTTATATACTGTAGATACATATAAATTGTTCAAACACTGTTTTTTTCTCTACTCATAAATATATAGCCAGTCAGTCATCACTCTTTCTTACGGGTTTGTTTTTAAACTATATTTCCGAAATATCTAAGCAACGGATTGTTGAAGAATAAAACTACTCCGCTATTTCTTGAAGTTGACATCAGATAACGTACGCACACATAATACAGTACAGTATACACACAGTACTATAGTTACTAATACACTTCTAAAGATAATGCCAGCAATGATTTAACAACTATTTCAACGGAAATATGAATCATTGCATTATAACTACTACTATGACAATAAATTAATGAGATAATACTCCGCAGCGTTTGTGTGCCAAAACACCACACTATTCAAAAATTCCAACATTTTTTTTATTAATAAATAATGTTTTTCAGTTTAATTTGTTTTTTTTTGTGTGCTAACAATTATGCAAAAGCAAAACTAAATAAAATATTTTAAACTTTTATCCTGAAAATTTTTCTGGCTCTCAGTTCAATATTTTTTAAATACGCGTTTACTATTTAAATGTGTTTTTAATTCATGAGTAAGAAAAGTAGTAGTTTATCAATGAGATTAAAAAGTTTTATTGCGTATATATATATTATTTATTATTTTTTGATGACAAACATTTGAAAATATTCCAAATATGTGTGTGTATATGCATTTGAAAAATAAGAAAAAAAAGTCGAAGGATAAGATAGCACCTAAATAAGCAGTTGTGGTACAACAACAGCATTCAAATGTACGCTACTTTTCTCATTCGTTAAAATAATGAGTCATAACTATTTAAATTGTGTAAAAAACAGTTGAAAAAAAACTTCTCACTTCCCATGTAACGAATTTGTTATTACGAATACATAATCAACTATCGCTACACAAATGACGTCGCGCTATACCCATACTATGCACATCTCTTCTCACACTGTCAGCGCAACTTTTTTTCCCGAAAAAAATCGACGATAAGTGTATTTTAAGAGAAAAGAGTGTCTAAGACTTAATAATTTCACACACAATTTGGAAAAACAAATTTAATGCTATTTTTATCGTCTACTTTTCCGATTTATTTTGTTTGCCAAATAATACTTAACATCTATTTTAGAGATACGTCACTGATAAAAGAGTAAAGCAATTAAGTCTATTTATCTTTTTATTTTAAAACAAGAGATCAATAAATATATCTAAAATTTATTTGAAACGGGAAAAAAATCATTTTGAAACATATTATCAAAATTAATACTTGTTTCGTAACGTATAAAAATGTATCATTCTATGAAGAAAATTTAAAAATTAAAAAAACACACGAAAAACTGATTAAAAACAGAATGATATAATGTAATTTATTAAATATAATTAACACCAAAACGAACAGTTTGTTTACCAAAAAATATAATGTAAATAAAATCAAATATATATATAAAGAAATATATCTATATTATTTAATATCTTTACATTCATTATCTTACAGCCACTTTTGTTTTCAGTCATTCTGAAACGAGGGCTCACACACTTTGCAATTTATCGCGTCTCCGTTTTAATAGGCAAATAAATTCTAATAGCTATCTCTATGTTTAGTTCTAACCATAATTAGAGCGTTGTATACTAAACCAAATCTAAATTTTTGTTGCGTTTGAAAATTGATATTAAAAGATGATTCATAGTGAAGACTGGTTTATAAGAAACCGTTATATATTTTTTAAACATTGTCAAACTAGTGTTCAATATTAATCTTAATATTTACGATAAAAAATAGTAAGTAGGCGTTTTATCAGCATTTCTTGAAATGGGTAAATAAAATTCTCAAGTAGTGAATAAGATTTAGATGTAAGTTATGAATAAGAAAATTATTATAGTTAAATAAAAATGATTCTACTAAAATCATTGCAAATTGTTATAATCAGAGTATTCCAAAATTCAAGGGGATTAATCAATTTTATAAACAAGCGATTTTAGATGCTTCCAAAATAAAGGGGTCTTCAAAAATTATTTTTTTTGTCTCTCAAGATAATTTCACGTTGATTTGTAAATCCCGTGTAAAAAGCAAAAAGAAAATCTATAAACTTAAAAAGCAGAATAAGATGCAGAAGAGATGAAAATCAGTTTTAGGCTAATCATTTCGGGTTAGGATAAATTAGGTTCGAAATATTGGACAACCCCTGCCCAATCATGAACTGAGACATACCGATTATAATTATTATTAAAATGAATGAATGGTTAATAAAAAATTGACATTTATGCAGGAAATAAAGCGAAATAAAGTGTACGTGTAAATTGCGACAATTTTTGTTAATACAAATTCAAATGAAAGAAATGTTTATAGTAAAGTGAATAATGTTTTGAAATTTATTCTAATTTAGAATAATATAAAATAAAATAATTGTAAGGAGATGTCAAAAAAGGAGAAAAAAAATTATTAAACAAAACAGGAATTTATAGATTGGCAAAATTACCGTTAGAAATGTCACTTTAATAAATAAAATTCAATATTTTTATACCTCAAACCTTTGCGAAATCATGTCAAACACACATTTACGTGATCGTAAAAATCGGGTTAATTCCAATTTTTGTAATCAACAAAATATTATATCACTTAAACTACATAACAAAATAAAATTTGTAATTAATTTAAAATTCATTATCGAAATCTTTATAGCAAATAAAATTGCATTTTTCTAAAGCTAAAGTAAATAACGTGAACTAGTGATCATCTGTGATATTAAATTGAAACGAAAAATTTAGAATAGCACACAGAATTTATCATAAGCCCTATTTTGCAGCCCAACCAAATCCATAGACATTTTAGAGATGAAAATTTTAGTACATTTAACCTTGAGATGGGTTTATGTCCAGATTATTGCAGATACAGTCTGACCCCGATTATGGCACCTCGGATTATAGCAAAATTCGATTATAGCAATAATTTTCTGATGCACAAATACTTTTCCTATGTTTGTAATGTTAAATTGTTCGGATTAAGGCAACTCGGGTTATAGCAATTCCTTGATTTTGGCAACTAATAATAAAAACACCAATACTTTAAACAATACCTCAATTATGGCAAGTTTATGGTTGTGACAACCTTCTCATCTTTACACTAATTTGAATAGAATGCAAGTTTGCATAAAACTTTCGATTTTCTTTAAATTTAAAGTTCAGATAACGTGAAATCTTTCATAAAGTTAGTTTAAAAATGAAATTTTATTGTTTATGTTGATTAATGAAAATTGAAAATCAAATTTATAGTCTTAAGTTTAAAAACACTAAGTAGACAAAAATAACAGATTTTTTGACACAAATTCAATAATAATCTTATAATTATTGTAGTAGGTTTTATTTTTAATCTGACTTTTTAGACAGATATATGGATTTGGGTATGTCCGTGCGTCCGTCCTAAAACTTATTCTAATTAAGGGATTTTAATCTTTAATTTAATAAAGGGATTTTACCAGTTTCTTAATCTAATTAAGGGATTTTACCAATTTATTATTCAAATTAAGGGATTTTAAGATTTTCTTATTCTAATTAAGGGATTTCCATGTCAATAAGGCCAAAAATTTGGTCAAAAATAACATAAAATTCGTCAAAAATGGCCACTAAGTTGATCAAAAACTGGGTAAAAATAACCAAAAATCAGAACGGGATATTCGGTTTTTATAGTAACAATTTTATAAAAATGATAAAAATCGGGTAAAATTTGCCAAAAACCGAATATCCCGTTTTCATTGTAACTATAAAGACTATAATTTTAAAAATAGGGTAAAAATAGAATTGATTATTGGCTTATTTTAAGTAAAAATTCAACTTTATGAAAAATAATATAAACGAAGGGAGCGAACGAACGGAGAGAGTAACTGAACTGTACTTGACTTTACAAAGTCAGATATTACGACCGTATCGATCTTGTTTTTCATAAATAAAATTTGTCCGCTTTATAGCAATATTCGATTATGGCAAGTATTTTATGATGATGCACCGACGAGTTGCCATAATCGGGGTCAGACTGTATATGATGATTTATTTGTAAACAACGAACAAATCAATCTATAAAGTATTAATCGTAACAACTGTTACTAGTTAGTTGTTGTTTAGAAGAATACTTATACGATGACTATTCTGGTCAGGTGATAGTTGATATAAAAAGTTAGTGTTTGCATTAATTAATTTTTGAATAATCATATAAAAATTAATGTCTAAGAGCGGATTTGGCCGACTAAAAATGAAACAGGCAGATTTCAAACTTATTAACAAAGCTGAATTTTGTTTTTTATTTTCAAAAATAGCAGAATTACATACTTTTAAAACAAAACAAAGTCAATAATCTGTTATACTCTATTAAAAAATACATCAACAAATTCAATCGGAAAAATATAGAATTTCCTATGAAATAAGAATAATTAACAAAATTTGATAAACAAAATACATATGGGTATATCTCTTCAAACATCTAATAATGGATTTAACAGGATAAAGAACTGAAAATATTACTTACTTGAAAAAGAAATGGAACAACTATTATCATTTTTTGTTGTGAAATACATTTTAGCTATATGATTAATTTAAGCAGACTATGTTAATTCATGGGTTCAGACCCTCATCATTTTTTTTCGGTGCCTTGCGGTACTAAAAACTGAAAAAATAAAAATTAATCATATGGAAAACTGTCAACAGATTAAACCGGCAAGTGTTGTTTTGCCAGAGGCAAATAATATTATAATCAAGGTTAAAGATCATTCTTTAACAAGAAAGGATGATTACATCGGACATGCAGACTGTATTGGAAAAAACAGAACAAAAAAAAGGAAAAAACTAAAACAACACATCAATAAACCGCATGGATATTCTTTCTTAAGTTTGAACTATGATGAAATAATATAATTGAAGACTTATACAGAGGATAAGATGATGCTGAACGGTTGTAATTGTTTTAGCAAAGTTAAATAATAAGACAATCATAATTGCCAATAAATTATCTTCTGATCAATTTAAGCAGTGTAAGATTATCACATCAAAGTTTGGAATATAATCAATATTTATTCTAACAAATAATTAAGAGTTGGGTGCTATCAATTTTATGGACAGCTATAATTTTCAATCATCATTATTAGCTACATTAACAGAAAACCTTGCAAATAATGGGAAAACACATTAACAGAAACTCTTGCAAATAATTGGAAAACAAATTCAAAATTACAATAAGTTTTATTTTATCAGAGTTTCCAGGAATTAATAATAATTCAACTTTTAATCTGTTATTAAGAAAAGGAGAATATCCATTTGAGTGGGTGGATGGTTTCACAAAGCTTGATGAAAAGTTTACAAGAAAAGTCAAAATTTTGTTTCATTTTTAAAACTAGAAGGATTATCTAATAAAGATTATGAAATGTGATTATCTAATATAGAAAGTGCTCAAGTGTAAAAATTTTGAGTGTACCATATCTAATTTCATTTGTCCAATGTTTACTTTGTGACGTTTTTTTGATAAGTTTCAAAAGGTTTGTTTCAAAGATTATGGATTACAGCATCTGCCTTTTATTCCGATCCAGCACTATCGTTTACGCCTACATTTAAATATTCTAAACTGAGGTAAAATAACTAAATGATATAAAACAAGAACGGAACATTCATACAGAGCTCACTTTCTTATATGTTAATGTGTAAGAATGCCACAAATATATAAGTTCTGAAACCAATATTGAGCAAA
>JAQIXJ010001529.1:0-20137 GCA_034700185.1 Phthiracarus laevigatus
ATCCCTTTATTAGAGTAAAGATCAAAATCCCTTTATTAACATAAGAGTGTGCACACCCGACAGACGGACAGACAGACGGACATACCCAAATCCATATATCTGAATTTTGCAAAGTCAGATAAAAAATTTAGGGTTTGTAAGCTAATACGTACAGTACTTAAAAACAACGCTAAATAAATAAAATTGTTTATGCATTCTTTTATGAAATAATACACTGATTTTAATTATGTTTAAAATGATAGTTTGATACGCAACAAAACTCACTGCATAGTTATTTTCTGAACTGAATGATGAGATAGCGGGTGCTTATCTCGAAACGTATTCAAATAATTTGATTGTATATCAAATTTAAAACTGCTGTCTAATTTATTCTTTAATAATATATATTTTGACAGTTTATATACATCTTTAAAATGTATAACAATATTTTTTCTAAAAAAACTTCATTTTTTAGATAAGCTCTATCCAACCTGATATCAATTACTGCCATATTAGATTTATTGCGCACCTATTGTCTTTTGAATGTTTCATGCACTCGATTTTGAATTTTTCCACGACTTGTTCAAATTTAGACTTCATAATTCAAAGATACTGTAATTCATTTTATAAATATAACTTTTTTAAAAGCTAAAAATAATAGTTATATTACGCATCTATAGGTTTGAAAGCTTGCGAAAAATGTGTTTAAATACTATTCACAATTAAATGCGGAGAATTCGCAAATAAATACGGTACTTTAATATAAAATTATAAAGTTCTGTAATAGTAATAAAATACTAGTCATTGTTTTTGACTTGTAAACCATTTAGAATTGGCAACACCGAAAATGTGAATTCAGTAACTTATCTTAAATTAGTTTTAATAAAATTTTGTAACAGCAAAAATAATAACTCGATACTGTATGATTCTTTTGATAAATGCTTAATTTCATGATTTTTGAATTTAGTGTACTCATATAGTTCGCGATGTTATTAAAATATTGAAGAATGTGGTAAGTAATATAAAGATATTTCTATTTATGTATTTATACAATATTTCGATGGAAAAATTTGCAGAATACGACAACATTTTGCGGCGAAATATCAGCGTGTGATAACGAATATTTTAAGTATAATTCAGTTACAAAAGAATCTACAGTTACCGATAACGAGACGTGTCAGTTTTGCATTGATGTAATTAAGAATGTCAAAGAAATCGTATCTGGAAGTCAAACCGAAATCGAGGTTAAGGGTATTGTTGAAGACTGGTGTCATTATTTAGGAAGCTTTGAAAATGAAGTAAGATTTATATTATATTTATATTACGGTATAATCATATCATTAATATTTTGCATAATATTTGATTTTACGCTAATCGTTCTAAAGATTTTTTTTATGCTAACGTTTTATTTCTTGAAATTGAAAAGTGTGTCAGTTTAACAGACGAATACTTGGATCAATTGTTTCAATTTATACGAACATCACTGCAACCGAATCAAGTTTGTTCATCATTAGGCGCGTGTCCAAAACAAGCAAATAACTTCGTTTCTAAACCAGAAAAAATAGCTGAAATAACGGACATAATCAATATATATCCCGCACAATTGCCATTAACACCATTGCGTCCCGCAGAACAGAGCAAACCGTCAGACGATGTCGAATGTCTTTTATGTAAAAAACTTGTCAAATTGATAGTCGATGAATTAAAAGATAATCGAACGGAAGCGAATATTGAGGCCGCTTTGGATCGCGTTTGTCAACTGTTTCCCCGATCTGAACGCGATCAATGTTTAAGTTTTGTTAATACTTATACTGACGAGTTAATACACATTTTGACTGAAGAAACTGATCCAGATATGGCGTGTACTCTCATTGGTCTCTGTGCTCCGCGAGCATTGAAGAAAGATCTTGAAATAGAATCTCAACCATGGAAGAAAATAGAGCCTTCGGATGCTGTTAATTCAATTGAGGATAATAACGTAAAAAGCTCGAGCAAAGATAGAAAATTATGTTTCGAATGTCAATTAATTTTGCATTTCTTGCAAACTGAGATGTATGACTACAATAATGAAGAACAGATTGAAGAGTTCATCGAAAACTTCTTATGCGACAGATTTAAAGTAGTAATTCTCAAAGATACGTGCGATTCGTTTGTGAAACAATACGGACCCGCAATTATGCAATCAATTGCTCAAAAATACTTTGATCCAACAACTGTTTGCGAAAATGAACTTCGATTGTGTCCGAACAATTCATCGGAGAACAAAGTAGAATTTGATAACGAAATTGTTTTGACTCGTGCGACCGAAAAATGTGATTTATGTGTATCACTCGTTAAGCAAATCGATTCATTACTGGAAAATGATGAGTTTGATAAAGAAGTGGCGCAAATTGTTGAAAGAGCTTGTTTCTCGTTGCCTAAAGAAAAGCAGCAGGAGGTGAGCTATCTATCTATTAAGTTAATTAAATTATATATCAGGAAATCACTGAAATGATAAACATTTTCTGTTATTTGTTTAGTGCGAATCGATGGTTGAAGCATTTGCTCCATATTTTTTGCAAATGATCGGTCACTTAAGTAATGCTCAACAAATTTGTAAAGTAATAATAACTTTTTAATAATTAAAAATGTATGATTAGAAACTAATTTTTTTATATTTTAGTCAATTGATATGTGCTATACTGGTGGTCAGACCCAGCTATTAGGTGGGCATAAGTGCACATTCGGTCCATCATATTGGTGTCACACTATCGCTCACGCGGACGCGTGTAAAGTAAGTTAACGATTAACGATTCTATTTATTTTTCACTTAAAAACATTTTTCATCGAAATATAGGCAACTAATTATTGTCGAACAAAAATATGGAAAGCGATGCCTTAATATTAAACATAGCATCCAATACATCCAAATGTAGCTTTAATTTACTAAAAACTATTTACGTTTTGAAACTTTAAGTTAGTCACTACAAAAACTCATCAAATTTATAATTACATTTAACTCCAATACGCTGGACATAGACTAAGCGCATTTAACGCCTAACTTTTAATTTGTAAATGGTTTTAATAAATTGTTATGGATTTCTTAAAACTTTTATTTGATATGTTTGTATACCGTATAATTTACAATATATTACACAACTGTACCCGTATATTTTAACACTTATTATTTGAAATAAAAACATTTATTACTTGTAATATAATGGACAATAGATGTCGTTATATGTTGTGGATGACGTACAGTTTCATACAATGGTTGCCACGAAAGCATTACACTGTTGTGATAAAAGGTTTCCGGATTAACAAAGAGATTGTTTCCGGATTTGTTTTTAATTCACATTTATTCGGTTTAATACCGATTAAAACGTTATATTTGTTTAATTGAATGCGCTATAAACGATTAGTTAAATAGTTTTCAGATGTTTATGGGATAAATGGTAAGTGTTGTCTAATGTAGTGTTAACACAATGCGTTACTTTTATCCACACTTTCTTTCCGTTTCAATGTGGCGTCACTTCCACTTCCATTATTATCATATTATTGAAAAACAAATATGTGTTTCATTCAATTAGAATTATATATCAAATGGTATGGAAAGTGGAGAAGCGGTGAACGAATCGATGAAAATGGTTAAAATCAATCCTAATATATCGTATGTCTGTTTTTATATGAACTATTAATCCCAATTAACAGTTAAACTCAAACAATAGTAAATGTCAACTAAAACTAACATGTATTTCGGTGACTGTTAGCTATAATCTATTCTATCGTCTATTTAAATAAATAAAATCATTACTAGCGATAATAGATCATACGATGCCATTACATAATAGTATTGTAATAGTTATGTGTTTGTATGAGTATTGCTATGAAATGCTAGAACTCGTTAACTTAATTCATGTCACACCAAATACTTTAATATAAACTGCTATTTCCTCAAACCCTCAATATTCTCTCTACTTATGTGTTCAAAACTGTATATACCCATAACTGCAAACTGTTTTAAACTATAAATCGGTTCGCATTAAACTTATATAACACGTTAGCATATGTCAAAACATAAGTTTTGTTTTGTATTTAGAGCTATAACTGATATGTATTTTTGCCATATTTACAAATTTAAACACAACACATTGTAAATATATAGTCGATTCTGAAACTGCATTCTTAAATATTATTGACCCACTGATTGCATAAAAAGTGACAAATTTCAAAGTTCTTGTTGATTTAATTGTGAGCCTAATATGATGTGCAAATACAAATTGATGAACAGTATTCTATTTTCTATAATAATTTCATGATTAAGCTTCTATTTAAGATGCAATTTTTATAAAACATGCACAAAAACAAAACAAGCTAATGATTTCTTTTTTAAGTTCAAAATGATATGATTTACAACTATGACTTCATATTTGAGTTTGTTAAAAATTTTTATTGAAATTCTCTCCTTTTTTCTAATAAATCATAATATATTTATTCAATTTGGGTTTTTTTTAAAAATCGCTATTAATTATCAAATTTTAATTTTGATTAATCGGAAATGAATTGCAATTGAAATCTAAAATTTTTTAAAGATCGAAATTAAAATATAATTTAAATTAAATGATAAAAATAATTGAAATCGAAATTCATTAGAAGTTAAGTTTATTTAAAAAATAACATGAATGAATTGATCCATTTAAATATCGAAATGCAAATGAAGTTAAAAAAAATTTGAAATTATTAAATTTTAAAACTTGTTTGCAGTATTGTACTTTCTAAACGAAAAACTTATTTAAAACTATATCCCTTTTCCTTAAAAAAATTAAAATTAAATCCACATTACTTAATATAGTTTTCAATGAATAGATGCTGAATAATTTAGTGAATAAACTATGGCACTAGAAATATATTAAGAGTTCGCAATTTGTACTAATGATTATTTTTCTACCATTTTTAATGAAAACATTTAAATTACTCAAATTTATGCTTTAATTTTTTCGATTAAAAATAAATAAATATTTTATTTAACTAGAATGACATCAACACTAACAATAGCTGCATCAACAGCTACACCAACTCAAGCGATGACGCTTTCCCTAAACGATAGTTCATTAACTTCAAACGTAAATTTAACAGATTTAGGCAAAAAATTATTAGACGCATCTAGAAATGGTGACACTGACGAAGTTCGATCACTTTTGCAAAGTGGAGCTCCATTTACGATCGATTGGTTGGGCACTTCACCGCTTCATTTTGCTGCCCAATTCGGACATTCAGAAACGGCTGAAGCTTTATTACGAGCGGGTATTAGTAGAGACGCGCGAACTAAAGTTGATAAAACGCCATTACATATAGCGGCACAAGACGGACATCTCGCTATCGTATCGCTGCTTATAATGCATGGCGCAGATGTCGACGCCAGAGATATGCTTAAAATGAGTCCACTTCATTGGGCTGTGGAAAGAGGACACATCGATGTTGTCGACTGTTTACTCAATAATGGCGCCGACATTAATCTTCAAAGCAAATTTGAAAAAACGCCCATTGATATTGCGTATGATAATGGAAGGTTAGAAATGGTACCAACGCTTCAGGTAATTATTGATGTGCTCGCAAATTTTTTTGCATAATTTATTGACTTATTTTTTGTATAATAATTAAGAAATATGTGGGGCAGACGCGGTTAAAACCAGAACCAAAACCGATATCAGCGCCAGCGGTGAAAATGAGACCAACAGTATTACCAAATAAATCGAATCGAACGCCTAAATCTGTTAAAAATTACCAAAATATAAATAAACCAATGTTAATACCAGGAAATTTTGCGAATTGGAAGCGATCTATTAATTTAGAAAATGTGCGCCAGATTTTAACGGGATCTGGAGATTTATCAGTGAATTCTGATGACATAAGCAACTCTTCAAATCCAGTGTTGGCAACATTAGCTGCATTAGCTGGTGCTGGAACTTCCAATTATGGCCCATCAGTGGCTGAAGCGTTACAATGGTTAGAAACTCATGGCGTGTCTATGAATAATACTTCAACAGATGCGGCGCTTTTTCAAAACGCTTTAGAAAGTGGACAAACTATGTCTCTAACAGAAGCAGGAAAGTTAGCTCTGAGTTGGGTTAAGGATCAACAAAGTCAAATGTCCACTGCGAGTACAACCGCAAACTCGTCGAATAAAAATTCGAAAGTGATTACTATAGTAGCAGACAGTGCACAACTTCCTCAAATAATTAATAGCACACAAGCGACGCCAATAGTATTAGTGAGCGGTTCTTCGCTCCAGGATAGCGCTGAAGCACAATCTCACAACTCATCCAACGCTAAGCTAAACAGAAAAAGCGCTTCTTTAAAGTTGAACTCGAAAACATTAACGCCAAATTATTCCAGAGTTACTAATAGTTCTAAAAATGCGAATATTAAGCATGTATTGATATCGAACTCGAACTCAAATGATTCCGTCTCAACGCAATTACACGAAATTGAGAAAGAAAATAATAGACTTTTGCATGAATTGAAAATTGTGAAACAAGAGAATGAAAATTACAAAACAAAACTCTTAGAGAAAGATTGTGAACTTGACAATTACAAAACTAAACTTTCTGAAAGAGATTCCAAACTTTTAGAGAAAGATCGTGAAATAGAAAAGTATAAAAAACAATTGGAAGAATTGTGTGCCATTTCTAAGTGATTTTTGCTTTTTAATGTTTAATATCTCTAATTGTATATAATTATAATAATTTTTTATACAATTTAATGTAATGTTAATTATGGGATTGTGTAATATCGGTTCGTTTATTTATAGATTATATTATTAACTAAAATCAATTCAATTCTCAGTTTCACTATTGTTTATTAATTTTGGCAATTCATCCGCTTTGTTACTAAATTAAATTATGCCCAAATTAAAATGTTTTCTAATTCGAAAATTGGCTCAATCCGCGCGATTTAATGTATATAAAACTATGACACCAGTTGCACGTGTTTATAACTATACCTGTACTTTACTTATTTTCAGTTAATACTTATTTGCTTGAATTGAAAAAGTTGATGTCAATTCCAAATCCGTACGTATATAGTAATTTTATCCATATATTCAATACATACGGTATTCAAAATGTTTATAGTATTTCGTTAATCGTATTATTTAAAATTAAGCACACACTAATTTCTAGAGTTCAAATCAATTTATAGGGAAATTAACAATTTTCTTCAAAAATAATAAGTAACAAAATTTTCGACCCTATAATGGCGCCCGAATAACAAGTTTTCATTTTAAGATATTTATTAGCTTTTAATACAATCAGTTTTCTTCATTTAAAAAGCATATTTAACTGTAGTATGAGATTACGCGAATTTTTAAAATGCATTGAATATCTAACTTATATATTTTAATAATATTGCAAATACGATTATGTTAGTAAGATTAATCTTCAAATAGAAGATTTATGGCAAATAAAAGATTCTTTTTATTAGATAAATAACGAAATAAAAATTAAGCCAAATCAGTGCCATTAATCTATTTTGGAAATTAAAAGAATGGAGAGTATTCTGAGGCGCGAATGTGACTCAATTATATCTTACTATACAATGTATATACCGTACAATATTGTCGGTTAAACGTGTGACTATGCTTTGTTAATGGTGTTGAAGTAGCTTACGTTTTATAATTAACTTTACTATATTAAAGCTAATTATAGATTATTGTACATGCATATCAATTTATAAGCAGCATAATAATTAATTTTCTATAAGCTAACACAGAAAAAGTTATGTTGAATATAAGCTTATCGGATGGAAAGTTTGGAATCATATATAGAAAGCTCGAGTTTTTTTTCCAAATCGTGCGCTATAAAGTAAAAGTGAATTTTATATGAATTTCCAAAAACATTTACTTAACTTTGGATTTTAATTTTAAATTCATCTAAAATTTAGTTTATAACTGCATAGTTACTAAATCGACAATTACCGTATGTTAAAACAAAGTTGCATACTGTATGTAATTTTTCGCATACTTTGAACGCAAATAATGCATTCTATTCAGACCTGAAATCAATAATTAGGAGTATTGTTTAAAAAACACAAATAATGTACGAGTAAATTACAAAGCAGAGTATAGTTTGTGCTCATCAATGAAGACATGTTAACGAACTATCAAAGCTTTTTATGCATCTATTAATAGATTAAATAAAAATCAATCATAAAATAGTCTGGGAAATAAAAATATAAATTCTATAAATCTGGAGAACTACCTGTCATTATTATCATTAAATATCTCTGCACCGAATTTCTAATGATTGAAAACAAAAATTGATTGGCAAGTATAGCTATAATACAGTATCAAATTTATTAAAATTTGTAAAGTTAGTGAAACTATTATGGCAGAGAATTTAATGGTTAAATGTCATAATTCTAAACAGAGAATAACTTCCAATATGTAGTAGAGTATACGGTAGAGTATATTCATACGCATATACTTTATTGGATTTATGCTTATTTACATTCAATACACTTAAGCTATTAGTAATCATAGCAGAAATTAGCGTTACGTCATCGTTCGCAGCTCTAATTGGTGTAAATGTTTGTTGCATTAGGTTCTAATCTAATTGATATATCGAATGAATCGATTGTACGCAAGCGCTAAACAACACTCAATTTTGTTTTATACTGTATTTAATAGCTCTTGATTTAAACATTTCTAAGTTTAGCTTTAAGTCGCGCATTGATTATGATTATGATCGACTAATTCTGTCAGTCGTCTCCCATAGTCTGAGTCTGGTTATGCGAAAACATCATTCAAATAATAATATGTTTTAACCTATTCTAAACTATTCCAAACACAAAACACTAAACACTAAACTAGTTTCATTTTTTAATGGCGGGAATCATGCATAACCACTAATGCTATCATAACCTATACGTATTGTAATACAATTCAATACATAATACAATACGCCATACATCTGTCTGTATCCATACATAGAATTCAATGAAAATTTCGTTATCAATATTGAATTATTTAAATTAATTTCATGTTAATTCGATACGAATGATAATTAAATCTAAAGGTTATTATTATAGGAATGTTAATTATGGATAATAGATTATCATATATCATATACTGTACTGTATTAGCATAAGTTTTGTGGATCTAAATCTAAATGTATGGGATTTATGTGATAATAACTAAATTTGATGGTGTATTTGAATGATCGATTGGAATAGTTTATTCATGTTTAGTGTTAGTGATCATTAGAATATAGATAGGCTAACAGTTAAGTGTGATATATGTATTAACAATGATCATAATCGATATATGAGTCGCTTTTTGGGGAAATATGGTTGCGTTGTCTGAGAATATAGCGATAACTAAACTACAATTATATTCAAACTGCATTGAATCGGGTTTCCATTGCTGTTATTAGGGGTGGAGTGGAAGTAAAACAGTTTACACTAAATATTAAACACAAACTACAGTACGAGAACCTTAACACTATTCAATATATATAGCATTAAACAGCATCTAAACAGTGTTTGCTGCGGTATTAGAGACTGGTTTGAGTTGAGTTGAGTTGTGTTTAATGTTAACATAACTAACAACGCTTTTTGATTGCGTTTTGAATCGAGGGTGCGGTCTGCGAGCCTCAACCAATTTACTATTATATTTAACTAAATTTAATACTACTGACCACAACCACTATCATCGCTATAGTAAAGGTAAAGACAATACTATTTCTTATATATAGTAATACATATATACATATATATATAGTAATAAACAATTAGTATTGATTGTAATGTGCTATACATTGTTATATATACTAATTAATAATGGCTGAACCATTGCATCTCTTTGTCTCAAGAGATAATGGGTGTGGTGTCCATTCAAGTCGATTCAACAACATTTACAATACATTTTTATAACCATTTTTGTGATTTACGTTCTGTTAAACTATTTATTTGACAAATATTTACTATAAATATACGAATATATACTGTATATATTTAAATAATAGATTGTATAGTATTTGGTTGTGTTGTACGAGTTATGTCATCACAACAGCCACACCATCAACAGTCATATATAACTACATATCAAATGCATCCACAAATAAGACCTGTGATAGAAAGAGGAGCGTCTTGGAGCTACAATGAAACTCGAATATTGTTGTCGCTATGGGGTCAAGACATGGTCCAAAGACAGTTAACTAATTCCAAACGAACCAGACATGTGTGGGAGAAGATCGCCGAACGAATACGCGAACACGGATTTGACAGAACTGCCGGTAACGTAGATATCAATACTATAATAATATTACATCATTAGTTATTGTGACTATTACTACACACGTTTAGATCAAGTAAGAACACGTGTTTTCAATATGATCGCCGAATATCGGCGTATTCTCAAAAATCCAACGCCTGAACGAAAGAAGAAATGTATTTTCTTTGACGCACTTCACAAGATATATCAGGCAAAAGATAGTAACGCCATTAAAATGGCACTCAATAATTATGAGGAGGAATACAATTTTGAACCAATTGAGTTCAATAATACCGACGAGAATATGGACGGAACTATGGATAATAACGACGGAGATAATAGCGGTACGGATGGAGAGGATAAAAGTGAAATATTCGCATATTCGTTATCACCGAGCGCTACATTAAATAATAACGCCGCCACAACTAATGGTAGCAACGCTATCGATGGCCATAGTAATAACGGTAGATAATGATATATTTGAGAGATTTTAAGCCATTTATAAAATTATTTTTATCCATTTTATAGAGGATTCGGTTGATGGTCCAATTAATATTACAAATGACGGTAAAGTGAATCTTAATTGTTATGTTTTACGTTTAGTTTAATAAATGGATTGTTTTAATTTTGCGTAGACTTGCCATCTATGGCACCGCCACCAAAACGCTGTCGTGTTGACGCACCAATGAGTCAATCGTCTCAGTATCATACCATTAATTCAGTTTTTGATAATTCTTCATCTGCTCTACTAATTGATCGCATGTTTGCTCATCTTTCCAAAGAAACTGAAGTAATGCGAGAATGGGTTAACTTAGAAAGAGAACGTTTAGGGCAAGAGGTATCGCGAAGAAAGGAGGAAACAGAAAGAGACGAAAGGCGTGAAAAAGCATTTCTACAAGTATTAATGAAAATGCAGGAACAGATGTTCACATTTTTATCTAAGCAACAGACAAGTGGTAATACGGTTGTCACTGAACCACTATCGCCACCACCCACTCAATTCTTGGATCAACAAACTAAGGAATAATGTGAATCAATCGACATTTGAAAGCTATTCCGAATAGTTTTAGTATTATAATTGTGTCCGTAGGAACAAATCTAACTATTACTTCCTATTGTGTAACGTTTATGTCAAAACATTATTATACGTTTGTGTTACACAATTTATTATTGATATTATCATTCAATTATAGTGATTCACATGAAAATTGAAATTAGATTAATGGTATTTATTGCCAGTATATTAATAATTCTCTTGTTGAGGATGAGATTTTCTACTTTAGCATTACAAAAGTTTCAAATTACTCAATAATTGATCTTTTGGACAAGTGATCTGCTGGACAGTATACTTTGAATGCTCCACTAATGCTAACCATTTGTAAATAATATGTATCAATACTGTAGTCTTATATTTTGATTTTTGTTGTCTTAACGCGTAAACAGTCAATTATTAAAACACTTAATTTAGTAACACATAGTGCGAAACTTAATTTAGTAATGGGAACCAGCAATCATTTGCTATCTGTTCAATAAACACGTTTTATGTATCAATCATTCGCAAAATCATCATAAGTTATAATTTAATATATAAGTTTATACTATTATATAACTTATATAACATAAATCATTTTTTTTGATTAACTTATTAAAAATTGAACTGTATTTATACAAAATAAACCCTCAATTCAATTATTAATGATTAATATGATGACATTGTATTCTGTGTTTTTTAACTTATTAGACTTATATATTTTGTCAGTGCAAACATTGTGTTAAAAATAAAATAATTAATACTGATATTTAATCGATACAAATATAAATATTGCTATACATTATAAGACTTATAAACAAGAGATTTTTAATTTAGGAAAAATGAGGATTCGTGTGGTGTATGGCGCATCTTCTGCATATCTTTTTGACGTAATGGTAAGCATCTATAGAGACGCGATCACAATTTGCAATGTTTAGATGAATTAATCCGCGACAGTAATACGAGAGTAACATTATTCCCGCGTCGCTGATTAAAAAACAGTCCTTTACTGACAGTTTCCTTAAATTCGGACAATTTTCACTCAATGCCTTTAAGCCTGTTATGAATTATTTAATCATAATAATTGAGTATTGTTATATTAGGGCAGATGTAAAATATCTTACCATTATCTGAAATATTGCATTTTCCTAAATCTAATGATTTCAGTCTCGCACTGCAACCTCTTGTCAATTCGATTATACCTAAATAATTGAAAACAAGAATCAACATTAATGCGCTCACTTTGATTAAATTATTTTTTAATTCAATAGTTATGTACATTAGTTTAGTGAGTTAGAATTTAATTGCATTTACTTTACGCCAAAAGAACTTATCACAGTGTTGCTTAACATTTTTAAAAAACAATGAGAAAATAAAAATAAAAAATTGAAAAAAAGTAAAAAAAAATTTCAAGTCATAAAAACTAAAAATCCCGTTATTAACAAAGAATTAAAAAATAAAAATCTAAAAAAATTCATTAAAAAGTCCAGACAGACAAACAGAGTAATGGACATGTCAAATCCAATAGCTGACTTTTACTAGTGAGATAAAAAATTTTACAAAATATTATGCCAAATAAGAAATATAGATTTGAAAAATAGCTTTAATAGCTGATCAACTTTAGTCTTTAATAGGATTTTTCTAAGTCTGAGTCATAATTATGTTAATTTATAAATAAAGAGCGGATTTTTATTATCAAAAAATTTCAAGATAAGCGAATATTTATTCTACATATTCATTTTTAAATATGCTTTTTATTCTTTTATAATCTTTCACATGAAAATCCTCTCTTTATTAATGAAAGTAGATTTTAGAATGTAAATTTTGATAATTGTGGCATATTTTGCGTTTTAAAAAAATTTTACTGCCGAAAAATTCTTGAAAAGTGTAATAAAATAGTGACTTCAGACTAATTTAATTAGTATTTAGTAGTCACAAATACAAAATATGCTTTAAATATTCAACAAATATTTAACAAGAAATACTTATGCAAAAGAATATTTTTACAGAAAAAAATATATGCATATTTATTTATATGATTTATAGTTTATAATCGCATGTAAAAACGTGTTTTTTAAGTGTCATATTACAACTACATTATATGTTTATGATTAAGCTTTAAAAAATGCGCCTAAAAGCTAAAAATCTGAAGAATGTATCAAAAGTTCACTATGATTTGATACTAGTGATGCACAACTTATAACACAATTAGTTTACACGATATCTATTTTTATTGGGAATAATAATTTAAAAGCAAAATTCAATAAAATATATTTTATTTCGAGTTAACTGGTTAACTCGCAATTTTTTCTTAACCTGTTAAGTCAAGAAGTTTCTTAATTTTCACCTGTTAACCTGTTAAGTCAAAAGTTAACCGTTAATATGTGCATCTCTATTTGATAGCTACAAATGATCTTAAAAAATATTAGAAAACTGAAAAATACAAAAAAGATTTTTCAGTTTAAATATTGGCTTAAAATTCAAAATAAATTAAATCCAATAATTCAAAATAAAATTTGCGAAAATATTTTCATGAAATTTTTTATAAAACCGGTCATTACTGCCGATTTTATTTTTTTATCTGACCTGTAATGAAGAGCCTAACCTTTAAAGATATAATATATGACACAAAAGACTAAAACAACGCTTGCAATACACAACAATGAAAAAGTTTCATTAACTTGGAATGAATCTTACCTTCATCTGATATTTCTCCACAGCCCCTAATATTTAGGTAACGCAATTTATTACAATTTCTGGCAATTTGTTTAAGCCCTGAATCAGTTATTTGTTCACATTTAGCTAAACTTAAATATTTTAACTTAGAGTTAAGTTCGACGCTTAGTTCATAGCAAACTAAATCTGTTAACTGCGGACAATAACTAACAGATAATTCTTTTAAAAGCGGACAATAAGTAGTCACATATTTAATAGATTGATCCGTTAGTAAAGTGCATCGCCTTAAATACAGGTGAATTAATTTTTGACCATAAAATTTAAGCATTATTTTCAACGTATTGTTGTCCAGTTGTTGGCAATCACTTAAGTCTAAATACCGAATTTTCGAACAATGTTCTGGTTGTTGTAACGTATTTAACGTAATATTTGTGCATCCTATCCAAAAGTAAGTCAATTAATTAATATAAAAAGTTTATCAAAATTATTCCACTTTTATTTACCTGAAATGTCTAATTTTTCCAAATTCACGCATTTTAAAAGAATCTTATTTAAACCTGCTATAAGATAAACGTATTATTATAAATGATGCGAATTAAATTTAAAATATGATATAATATTATAATATTAGAAATTTATTATTTGCGATTAGCATTTTTTGCAATATATTTAACTTGTAATCCAATCAAAATTATAATTGTTTAATACAAATCCAAGATTTTTCTTGGGAGTAAATCGATTAAACATTATAAAAATAAAGGTAAAAATAATTTTATTAAATATATCCACGAATAATTATCAAAATCTAAGCTTATATATATATATAACTAAACTACTGTCTAAAAAAGTTTTTAAAATTTAAATATAAAAACAATTTGATTTGATTCGAAATACAAAATGCAAAAACTATTTTGGTGATGTCTAATTTAATGTTGATTTTTTAAGTTAAAAAATTATTTTTGATAATTCTCAACGTAAAGGAATAAAATTGACAATTTAAATATTTGAATAGATAATTAAAATATCACTGAAAAGACTTGTTCAATAATATTCGTTAATATTTATTTATTTAAAAAGTCATGTCATGTCGTTAGTAAAAAAAACCGAAATGCCATTCAAAATTTGTAAAATAAGTTTTTTGGTTTTGCTTAATTTCCGTTTTAATTACATAACTAGCTTTTAAACTGAGATTGAAAGATGAATAAATTTGTTTCTAATGACGATAAAATCCATTGCTTTCAATTAAGAATTTAAATTGAATTATAATGCACGTCAAAAAATCACAAAAAACCATTAGACGCGAAAAGCCAAAAATTAAAACCAGTTCAACTATTCGGAAATGCGTATTAAAATTACTGCAGTCCAGAATATATTAGATAAATAAAATATTCAAAGCTTAATTAATAATCCAGTAAAAAAAAGTAAAAAAAAGTTAAATTTTTAAAATAAATTTTTTTAAGGAGCGATTATTAAGCTTCAGTGAAAATTAATGTTCAATTTTGTTATTTTCAATAAACTTTTTTCGCGAAGAATCAGGATTTTGTGGGAAAACCGTATTGGAAATTCGCATTAGCATTCGCAGGTTATATAAATCATAGGCGAATATACTGAAGCGCAATATATTACCGGTGAGTTAGCATATTTCATACCCATTTGTAAAAATGACAAATACCTGAAAAAATTTGAGAACATGCCCTTATTTCCAGACTTCTTAACTTAAACGCACATTTTCTCGCAATTAATATTAAACTTTTATCAGTTAATAGCGAACAACCATTGAGAGTTATGGCTTGAATCGGCAAGTTTGACAAATTGGAACCATTTAACGAATTGGTAACTAAAGTGTCGTTCGATGAGTAAGAATTATAAGCGAGTTCGCAACTATTTGGCTGAACTTCTCGCGAAAGTAACCGCAATATAGTCGTCAATCCTCTGTCTATGTTTAAATTGTGGCATTTTTCCGTATTGAGTACCAATGATTTCCATAGACTCGAGTCAAGACATAAACAATACCACCTTCTGCTCACTAGAAAGCAAGAACTGCACAATTCATATGTGGTTAAGAAGCTAAATATTTTAATTAATAAGTCGTCCGTTAATTTGTCGAAATAGTTTATATTATATCGTTGTTTCAATGAATTAACTGCCGATTTTGAACACAATGAACTTAATTCTTTCATACCTTTAGAAAAGTTTAATATTAAGTTTAATCATACGTACATAGAAATAATAATAATAAACTTACTTGTAATATATTTGGTGGCCGTTTGGGAATGTGTTGTTTGAATGTGTGATGGGATTAACGTGTAGTATCCCAGATCTGTGGTCAATGATGGCGATCTGGACACCTTTGTAGTATCACTGATTGATAATGAATCTTGCATTATTGGTGGTGTCTTTGATGGTTTTCAGCACAGATGGTGGTGAAGTTGGTGGTGTGGTATAACTATGGTTAGTGGTTGTGGTGTTGTGTTGTGTAGTGTTGTGCACACCTATGTTTATACAGGTGTGTAACGTTAACTCCAACTGCTATTAGAGCTGACGAGTGAGCATAGGATAAGCATGTCTTATATGGCATACCCAATACGCACAGCCATATACTGGTACGTGAACTATAAACATTTTATGTCAAATCAACCAATTTAATATGTTATTTTTATAGTTTTTCTTAATTCTTAACAAAACTTTTATTTCTAGTGATAGAGGAGGTGTAGTACATTGACCGTCTTTCCAGTTAGTTTGTGAATGCGAGTTTGAATATGTGTAGCAGGATATACAATACGCTTACGCGATCCTATGTTATCATAGCTATGATGCTATGATGCTCTCTCGCATAACTCATACATATTTAATAAGCAAACACTCACATATTCACCACTGAAAGAACAGAGAAAGAGTCCAACACTGGAAAAACAGGTTATCGATGATCAACACTATTGCCGTAAATGCTCCAACAGTTAAGCATTTTACGCGTTTTAGCTGTTTGTTTGTTCTGCATTTTACTAAATCTGTCTCCAAAACATTTATGCAATTTCATTATTAAATCAAAACGTTTCCCATTATCATTCTTTTTTATTTTTAAATTAAGTCTAAAAATGAGAAAATCAGTTAATTGCGATAAAAAGCGTTTGGCTTATTAGGTAATTTGACTCCAAATTGAAATCTATTATGCATTCAAAAAAACAGATAATTTAATACAGTACTGTAACAGTACTATAAAGATTAATTTAATGGTTAAGAATTACAGTTATAGTGCAAATTATACCGAAACAGTAATGTTTTATAATAAATTTTTAGGGCATAAAATCCCACACAAAATTTAAACCAGACTTTACTAAAAGTAGTTATCACGAAAAACAGGTTAGAACTTGTCAGTTGTCGTGCCCTCAACTACTTCTTTGAGTGGCGAAACAAAAACTTTTTATTCATTGCTTTTTAACGCTGCACTGAATTGTTAGAACTAAAACTACACGAATTGAAAATAAAAAGTTTAGGACAGATTTTATTTACGGAAAAGAAAGAGTAAAAAAGTCAAAAAATTCAATATATTACAGTCGCTTATTGGTGCTAAAACAGTGTGTGTTAACTGTTTGATATTTTTGGCATCTGTACAGTAACGCTGCATATATAATAGCAATATAATCCGTCAAAATGATGATGACGTTATCGCGATCATGTCTCACACCAGACAGCACTAATGCCGGACATAAAATGCCTCTAAAACAAAAGTTTGTCGATGATTTTGACAATGAGGCCGATTTATCCGATAAAGCAATCACAGCACTCGAAGATGTGCCTAATATTAGTAAGTAATATTTTATTTTCATCTTAATAAATCGAAAATAACTTTTATATACAGGGCGTTGGTGTCAAAAGCCTTATAAGGAATTATAATGAATTGTTTATATTATTACTCTTTCTTTAAATCAATATTATCTAATATTGTGTGATTAATTTTAATCGAATTAAACTTTTTAATATCAATAGTGTATATGCATAATCTGACGCGTTTAACCTTAAGCCACAACAAAATCCGAAGTAAGACTGTGTAATACTTGTTGCATAATTAATGTAATAACAATCAGTACTATCTAATCCGAGGTCTACCGCCTTCTATCGCTAATCTCTCTAATTTGGAACAATTAAATTTATTCAATAATCAAATCGAAGAGCTGCCAACTTCATTGTCATCGATGACGAAATTAAAAACATTAAATCTTGGGTTAGTTCTGCACTTAATAAAATCGTATTAAAAAACTTAAGCGCTATTTAAATTTAAAACTAGAATGAATCGTTTGAGTTCACTGCCCCGAGGTTTTGGTGCATTTACGGCACTCGAAGTTCTTGATCTAACTTACAATTTTCTCAACGAAAAATCACTGCCAGCAAACTTTTTTATGATAGGTTTTCTATATTTTTTAATTTAATTTCTAACGATTCCAAAAATTGATCCGATTATAATTTTAGATTTTACTCATAATTAGAAACATTAAGAGCATTATATTTGGCTGATAATGAATTTGAGTATTTGTCTCCAGAAGTTGGTAATCTCAAGACATTACAAATTGTGAGTAAATTTTTCAAAAATAATTTTAATGTACGGTATACTAATTATTGTCAAATATCCAAATGGTTAGCTGGCATTACGAGACAATGACCTTATAATGTTGCCAAACGAAATCGGATTATTGGCCAGATTAAGAGAATTGCATATTCAAAACAATAGATTAACGTAATTGTTATGAATGGAAAAGTTGCGCATATTTGTAATTGTAATTTATTCTAACTTTAATTTAATAGCGTTCTTCCACCAGAAATTGGTCAATTAGATCTGTCTTCGCATCGAAGTGTGGTTAGAATGGAAGGAAACCCATGGGTTATTATTATGATTTGTTTTGAATTGGCATAAACTAATTGATGCAATGTTTAGGTTCCGCCAATCGCTGATCAGTTACAAATCGGTGTCACACACGTTATCGAATACATACGTACCGATACTTATAAATTGTATGTCTATTTATTTATTTATTTATTTATCTAAACATGAAATTAATTAATAAATTTAATTAAATGAACAGTCTATACGGACGTCACTCGCAATCGATGACTTCTGCGGCGATTCCTCCGCGAAACGAAGAACGAAGAGCAAAAAAGAACATGAGAACAAAGCAAAACCAATCAAAATTTAAATGATAATTAATTGTTTTAAATCGTAATTGTGATTATGAATGCCGATAAACTCTAATATATGCTAACATCTGCCGAAAGTTAATTTTGAAAGTGAAACGAAAATTTTTCATTTTCATTTTTGATAGCTTTGAGTTTAGATTTGACAGTAAGTTAATGTGCCATTTATTATCTCTACAGTATATTTGTCTAACATTAACCGCAGTATATATATATATTAATTCACTCACCATTTAATAGTTTTACTCATTAATCGATAAATTAAATAACAGAATAATTATTGAAATGATTATGTTTAAGTTACTCGTCTATACTCTCACAATAATTCAGTATACCGTAAACATCGAACATTCAAAACTATTGAAAAATAACTTAAGTTATATTGATTCCAGAAATTAGAGCGTTCTCTCTCGACATCCACTTTTCTTAGCGCTGCATATCGTGGCCGCATAAACATAAAGCGGACACAACTGCGGTCATTATGATGAATAAAGTCGAAGCGATATAACAATAATGTGAGGAACGCAACAATTATATCATTATTCTAATTCATCCAACGATCGCTTCAATTTTCGTGTACGCAGATTGGAAATTGTGGTTAAGCTGTTAATTTGTGACAATTCTGTTCCCAAATCAGACAAATTTTTTACGGCATCGTTTCTCTGTATTTGTTTTGTCGCTGAATTCGGCAATCATTTCCATATGTAATAAATAGTACTTCAATGAGTGTTAAGGATATTTCTGTTCATTTGTAGTTTAGCTGTCGACGAGGTAACATCATATATGTGCTTATAGATACAATTAAGCGCGTGGTAATGTGTTTTAGTATATAATGATGAGAGAAAGCTCAAGCTCAGGCAAGCTAGCTTAAGCCAGCTCAAGCTCAATATAAGCTCAAATAAAAGATTTTATGTAATAAGAAAGCTTAAAGCTCACCATTTTTTGAGCTTAAATTTGTAAGCTCAAGCTCAAGTTTTACCCAACGAGCTTCTTGAGCTTGTGTTATTAATTAATAA
>JAQIXJ010001530.1:0-20118 GCA_034700185.1 Phthiracarus laevigatus
TTTAAATAATTTTAATTTTTTTACTTTGTTTTATTATTGCATTTCACACTTAACCTTTTTCGTGCAATACAACAATTGGTTAAAAGTTTCAAATATTGTTAGGTAACGTTCGTAAAAATAGCTGATTTAAATATTGTAGGAGAACGTGACGGAGAGAGGGAGAGAGAGAGATGAAGCGATTAATATATAATAAGGAAAGGATGACGACGCTATTCGATAACAATTGAATTTATATATCAAACAATTTGAATAAAGCATATAATATTTAACTCAACGTATTGTGAAAATCGCGTGCAAATTTTAAACTATGTCCTCAAAAAGTAATTATAATCAGTAAAAACATTTTTATCTTAAATATAAGTTGGATTAAAAATGAGCGCCACATCAACAGGAAAACCATATCAGAAAAAATCAATTCCTATTTTGAGTTTTTTATGGCATAAAATTAAATCGTCTTGTCTTACAAAGTTATGTCGAAAACAGAAAGAAGTACAAGCAGTGAAAGCTGTGAATAAAAAACCATTTAATTTAAACATATTCCCCAAAGTTGGCATATTTTCGCCAAAATTTATATTTGGTCATATACTTCAATGGTATCAAATTCCTTTAGTGCTTGGAATAGTGTTGTCATTTATTGCTGGCTATTATTTCGGTTTATTTTATCATTGGTTAAATAAAAATGATTTACTCTATTTATTTCAACTAATATTACTGGCCTTATGTATAATAGCTATTATTTTAATCGGAGCTTTGGTGGCTATACTTCGAGCGTTTGATATCAAGTATGATCTGGTTGGCGATGGAATGTATTTACTCGATGCTGAAGGTGTGCTATCAGTTGCGGAAAGATTAGCGTGGAGTACGGCTTCGCCTGAAATAGAGGACGCGTTTTGGGTCAGCGATTTTATTAAAGAATTATGGCCTTATATTAACACTTATTTAATCAGAATAATAAGCAACATTTTCCCTAATTGTTCATTGGATCCTTTGTTAGGCGATATTAATCAAATATTGAAATTGGAAGTCGATAAAGTATATTTGGGAGATAATGTTCCCAGTATTACAGGCATTCATGTCGTTAAAAGAGGTTCAAGGCGTGAAGATATGATAATTGAATGCGAATTTACTTATGATGGAGATGTGATGATAGGCATTAAAGGTATGATTTCATACTAAGCTATTATATTAAGTTACTAAAATAATAAATGTGTTAACGTATATATATGCTTTATATATAATAACTTTTAGGTAATTATGGTATCAAAGCGGGAATTTCATGGATTTACTTCAAAGGAAAGTTTCGGATAATATTGAGCCCTTTATTTCGTGAATTGCCGGTATTGGGTAATATAGAAATAACTCTAATAGAAAAACCAAAACTTAACTGGAGATTTTATGGAATTCTTTGTATTCTAAATTGGGATCTTTTAAAAGATTTTATCAAGTGTTTGCTCACATATTTTTTACTAAATCCGCATAAATTTTCGTTTAAACTGGCAAAAGACATTCCAGTTAGTGAATTGAAATTACGTGAACCGAAAGGAATGTTAAGAATCGAAGTGATATCCGCCTCTAATCTGCCAGCAATGGACACAAGAGCTTTGGAATGCATTCCCGGATGTGCTGGCAAATCAGATCCATATTGCGTGGTTAAAGTTGAAGAACAAGAAATGTGGACACACGTTATATCCCAAGAATTAAATCCTGTTTGGAATCGAGAGTTTTGTTTTCTTGTTCACGATTCGATAAAGAATTTGATTACCATGAATATATGGGACGAGGATATGATTGAAGATGATTTTATCGGCAAATATGAGATACCTATAGAAGTGTTCGCAGAAAATAAATATCTTAATGGTCAAGAAGTGACTGTGCCTTTAGTTGATAAAGAAAATAAATTATTAAAGAAAAAATCCACGTTATCTTTTCGTGTCAGTTATTTTAAATTATCAACAGATGTGCAGAAATTAGAAGTAACTGCTGGGCAGGCAAGAACTCAATTACCAGTTGCAGCACTTTCGGTGTTAGTTGATTCTGCTTCTGGTTTAGAGACATCTACTCTCAGAAGTCCTGAGTTAAGACCATTAGTTAGGATAAGCGTTGGAAATCAAATCAGAATAACATCTATTAAAAGAAGAACAGGGTATCCAGTTTGGGAAGAAGCGCATCATTTTGTTCTTTACAGTCCAAAACTCGAAACCATATATCTTGAAGTAATTGATATGTATAGCGTTGAAGAGAAACAATTAATTCCTATTGTTCCGATCAATGTTGGAAATCTTGGCAAATTTGCAGATTTGATTGGTCTTTCTAGTAAAGGCACTGTTTTGGGGCATTACAGCGTACCGACAGTTGACATTCTTAACTCTCATCGAATGAAAATGGAAGGGTCCTATAGATTGCAGGGTTATGTTGAGGAAGGATATATTCGATTATTGATGGCTATAAGAATAGCTGAGTTCGAACCAATAGTCGCTGAAAATATACGTAAGCCACGTACTCTATTATCAAAAGTAATCGAAGATCAACAAAAAGATCTATCAGATACTGATATGGATGAAAGTATTACTGAAAATTATCAAAATGTCACTGATGTTAATCTAACTTCCAATTTATTGAATGATCAGCAAACAGATAGTAATAATAATACTATGAATGAAACTAAAAAAGAAGTGTTTGTCACTTCAGATAAAGATGAAGCTAATAAGCAAATTGCTAATAATTAAATATTAATTCATTTCTAAAACTCCAAATGCTATAAAAAAATAAAAATTTATTTAAATTATGAATTTTAGAAGTAACTTTGAAATTTTACGTTTAATTTATTTTAAGCTTACATTTATAATTTTTAATGGTTTTTACATTAAATGTTATAATTTTACTTATAAAATAATAATGTTAAATGTATTAACAATAAAGATGATTTATGTTGAGAATTTGTTTCGTTTTGTATCATAATAATATGGTATACAATGATCGCGACCACTTCTCTCAATTTTCCGAGTAAACTCATTCGATTCTGAACAGATTGAAGAACATTGATTCGCATCCAAATAAGAATCGAAACCCAATAACAATTTATGCATTTGATAAGACAATATGTGGGAAAAACATGCGTTTGGAATATTTGAAGGACACCAACAATTAAGTATTTCTTCTAATTCTCTGAGAGAATTAGAATAAATTTGATCTTCCGTCGAAGAAATTGGTGATAATTGAAAAAATGGTGGCGTATGTGGATAATCAATCGAAATCAATATCGAAGCAGAAAGAGTAGCGGTTCCGCGCTCTAGTTTTGCGATGTATGCGAAGCTATCAATCACGTCCACAATTCCTAATTTAATTGGTTCTTGAAATTTAGAATTAGCTTCAAACTGTTCAATCGATACTTCGCTAAATTGTTTGATGACGCAATTAATTTTATTATATGTTTGTTTTAATAATTCTTTAGGTAAGGACACAATAGATTGATCGAAATCGCATAATTGGTGCTGAAGAATAAGACGAGATTCGAATCGCTCAATAATAGCTTCTATTGTTCGCTCCATACAACTAATCGATAATACATTTGAAGCAGTGTTGGAGACGCTTGCGATAAAGTCAAGCCCAGCTAATGACTGCACCCATTTATAACAGAAACCAATTTCGGGAATCAGTGAACTAAAATTTTCGATTCCATAAGATTTTATTGTGTAATCATTGGAAGGATTCGGAGAAGTCATACCATTGTCGCAATTTGAAAGCAAATGTGAAAGCAATGATTCATTTATAACGATATTGTGATTTAAAGAATCAATTGAATTAACATTTACTTTTACGGTTACTATTTCCAGACGCATTATATAACTAAAATTACACGAAAGAGTGGATTCCTTGAAACCAAAACTTATTTCAACACTTAATGGATGCGATGAAACGAGTTTTTTCAATCTCGTGATCTTTGATGGAGCAGTCGATTGTGAAACTGATTTCCGATGTCTTGACTTCTTTGTCTTGCGTGGCGCTTCTTGCTCTTCCTCGTCCTGTTCTTCATTATCATCGTCTTCATCGTCATTAGCATTCAATTCAAAAAGTTTCACTTCTTCAGCGTTACCTATAATTTTTACGTGAAAGTTTGCATTCGAAGCGTGTTTATAAGATATTGCCTGAACATAGAGAACATATAGCGGACGTGGAAGATATTGAGCTAAAGCGTGAATTGAATCATTGGCTTGCAATGGTATATTAAGTTGCGAATATAAAGGTTGTGTTGCGTCCACAACACATTTCAACATCGGTTGCAATTTATCCAAAGTCTCGCGTTTGCTAACAATCTCTTCTTCGGCCGATTTCTTAGCAGTTTCAGCTTTTTTCACTTCTTCTTCCAATTGCTTTCGTTCAGTCAATTCCCATTCAAGTCTCGCCAAATGAAGTGAATGTGAATCAATATTTTTAATGGTTAGCTCTTCAGGCGCTTCTTCAAAGAACTGTTCCACAGCAACCAAATTAATAGATTCATCCTTCGATCGAAACGTTTGACAAGTTTTGCACTCTTTCTGCAAATGCATAACTTCGTACAGCATATTCTGAAGTTGAAGGTGAAACGAGTCCACCTTCTGTTTAGATGCTTGCAATTTCTCCTTTGCGTCGCGACAGCGATATTTGTCGCAACGGTTTAACATTTTGAGCGCCAAAAACTTGAGCGAACCATCGATTCGCAGTGTATTCATTTTTTCTGTGTTATTCTTCTTATTTTTCTTTAATTCAAGTATTTCTTTACATATATTACGAATTTGTTCGCATGTGGAGCGAAATAGTTTCACATCTTCGCTGGAATTTGAGTTAATTGCGTTGATTTCTTCAGCTTTTATCGCATCCATTGTCGCCTTAAACGCGTCAAATTTATCGCTGTGTTTGATGTTTGTTGACATCGAATTCTTCGATGCCGAAGAGTTTTGCGCATCTTTGGCGGTAATAGAGGCGGAAGAATGCGTTGCTGTTGTCTTAACTCGTTTGATGATTGGCGAAGACGGCGGTTGACGTCGCTCTCGATCCCGATCTTCGCGCGCTCGTGATTCACGTGAGTGTCGAGACTCACGCGATTCGCTCGTGTCTCGTGTCGATCGCATTATTTACACAATTTATTGATTTAATATTGAAACCGAATTTAAAAAATAGTTTACTTTCGCAAAATAGTCAAATGCTTCAAACATGTCAATTAACACATAAACGTTAATATTCATTCAGTTATTACGTTCGTTTTTAAATACGTACAAAAAATTTGAATCTTTTATGGTATTATGTAAATTGAAGAGTATTTAGAGAATAGTATGTCAACAATTTAATCTTTTTTTATAAATTATTTAATTCAAAAATAAGCTCAAAACAGAAATAAAAAATTAGATTAAATATTGTAATTAATTAATTGGTAAAATATATAGTTGATAGTAAATGAAACATTATTTGTGTATAATCACGTGATAGTATACATGAATTGGTTTGTATACTGATATATACAGTTTCCTCTTCCTTTTACTTTCCCGTGTAATCAATAAAAACGTGTCATAGTTATCCATAGATTTGAATTCTTGACAATATGACCACAACAACACTTCCCGCTTCGGCGCCCAACGAAGAACTGCTATTAAAGGGAACACTTATCGGACACAACGGATGGGTTACGCAAATCGCAACCAATAACCGATTTCCAGACACTATTCTGTCGTCTTCTAGAGATAAAACGCTAATTGTATGGAAACTATTGCGCGAAGAGTCCAATTACGGCATTCCTCAGAAGCGTCTTCGAGGACACGGACACTTCATCACTGATGTGGTGCTTTCCATGGATGGACAGTACGCGTTGAGCGGTTCTTGGGATAAGACGTTACGATTGTGGGATCTGTCTGTGGGAAAGACTACGCGAAGATTCGAAGACCACACTAAAGACGTGCTTTCGGTGGCATTTTCGGCCGACAATCGCCAAATCGTTAGCGGCAGTCGTGACCGAACCATTAAACTGTGGAACACTTTAGCGCAATGCAAATACACGATACAAGAAGATGGACATTCAGATTGGGTTTCGTGCGTAAGATTCTCGCCATCGAATTCAAATCCAATTATTGTTAGCGCTGGTTGGGATAAACATGTTAAGGTAATCCATCCAATTCTATACATATTTTATACGTTTTCATTACACAACTTATGATTACATAAAGACACGCACAGATATTTTTGTTGACTAAGATGTCCTGCAATTATGAAACATTTAACCGTAAATCTGTTAATTGTAAACGAATTGAATAGTATTTTCATGTTATTTAATAGAATGTTTGATTGTATTAAGGTTTGGAATTTGACGAACTGTCGATTGAAGACCAATCATATCGGACACACGGGATATTTGAATACCGTAACAGTATCTCCTGATGGCTCGCTATGCGCTTCTGGTGGCAAAGACTTTAAAGCAATGCTTTGGGATTTGAATGAAGGCAAACATTTATACACATTAGATCACAATGATATCATAAATGCGTTGTGTTTCTCTCCGAATCGTTATTGGCTTTGTGTGGCGACTGGACCTACAATTAAGATTTGGGACTTAGAAGGTAAACATCTCGTGGACGAACTAAAGCCGGAGGTTATATCCACCACATCGAAGAGTAAAGCTCCGCAATGTATATCTCTTGCGTGGTCTGCTGATGGCGCCACACTTTTTGCTGGATATACCGATAATTTAATCCGTGTTTGGCAAGTCGTACCGACCAGTTCTAAAGCCGTTTCATAATTAATTAATTATAATTATTCAATTTTAATTAAAATTAAATGTAAACATTGATAAAATATATGAATTAAAGAAGAAAGAAAATAACAATAAGTTATTAATTATTTGTTTATTCTTAATATAAATCAATCGAATTTGTAAAACGAAAACAGCAATTATGAATCAATTATTATAACTTATAGATTAATTCTTAAGTAAACTCTAACACAAAATTGAAATGATAATTAAAAATCCGTTATTTTTATCACTAAATAAGTATTAAGATTACAGTTTTAATCAAATCCGTAATGACACGAATCTGTTGTATTTTCTCAACTTATAATGCGCTGCTCAACAAAATATTAGTTCAAAGTCGAAGATAAATTAGGCTATAAAAAGGTGTTATTAAAGTAGCTCTTAATAGTTAACATTAAGTCATAAAATTAAACTTTTTTTAAAAAAACATCAAAAATGTTTAATTTTAACTTATTTTTTGTTTTATTTTTAACTTTAATCTGCAATTCGTTTGAGAGACAAGTTAAGACACTCTCGATATCAAAGGCTAACAATCACTTAGCGCTACAACTTCTTCAACATTTATACAGCGATAGCAGTAATGTATTCTTTTCTCCGTTCAGTATATCTTCAGCATTTGGAATGTTATATGTCGGCGCTAATAGTAGTACTGCCGAAGAATTGAAAGAAGTTCTTGGATATAATTATGGACATATGACTAGAGATGAAGTAATACAGCAATTTGAGACTGTATTCCGACAGATAGCGGATATCGATTCCAATAATTATCAGTTAAATGTTGCCAACAAATTAGTGGCCCAAAAAGACTTCAATATATTAGCGGAATTTAAAGATAAATTGAGACAATATTTTCAGACCACAATAGATAGTGCAGATTTTAGGACTAATGCTGTGGCTGTTACTAATGATATTAATCAATGGGTTAAACAGCAAACTCATGATATGATTCCGAAATTATTGTCTCAACCATTAGATCCATCGACAACTCTAGTAATATTAAACGCAATTTATTTCAAAGGTATTTGGCAAACAAAGTTTATAAAGAATCAAACAATCAATGAAGTTTTCTATAATCGTGGCGTCGACTCATTCAACACACAAATGATGAAAAGAAATGGTAAATTTAATTACACAGAAATCGCATCACTTGACAGTCAATTGTTAGAACTGCCATACACTGGCGATGATATCAGTTTATATATATTACTACCAAAACAAAGAGAAGGTTTCAAGCAATTCAAAACCACTTTAACAAACTTTGAAGTGATTGAGAGCGCAATTCAAAACTTGAGAGAAAGGGAAGTTCACGCAACGATTCCGAAATTCAAAATCGAAGCGTCTTATTCTCTTCCCAAGCAGTTATCAGAGTTAGGAATGAAACAAGTATTTACTTCCAATGCAGATCTATCTGGAATCGATGGCAAGCATGATCTATCAGTGTCTGATGTTATACACAAAGCAGTTGTCGACGTTAACGAAGAGGGCAGTGAAGCCGCAGCGGCCACTGCTATTGTAATCGTTGAAACAGCCTCTGTTCATGAATCAGAAGAAATTCCAGATTTCAGAGCAGATCACCCGTTTATTTTCTTCATCAGAGATAATCGAAACGGAATGATTTTATTTGTTGGTCATTTAAATAAACTTTGAAATACTTTTTCCTTTAATTAATTACAGAATAAGTCTTTTGATTAATGAAAAAATCAAAAACTTTGTAAAATTAATAAAAGCTAATAATTCCATTTAATTTAATTTTAAAAATATTTTAAAAATGAATCATAACTAAAATCCATAATTTCCACCATATTTTATGTTCTTATTCTCCAGTACTCAAAGCAAAATTTTTAAGATTTGAGTATTTAGAATCCAAAAGATATAAGAATTGAGTTTACCAAAACTTATACCCATTAGTTTTCTAATACACAAATAAGTAATATCAGTGTTTAAAATTTAGTTTTTTATCATGTGAGGCAAAAATTAGGTAATTTTAAGTGTTTCAAAATAATATTTACTAATTAATTTCAATTTCAATTGAGTTTTATTTTGTATTCAAAACTATATAAACCATTTTGACAATAATTAACATTTTTAAAGTCTAATAGAAGATATGAAAAAGCGAAATGTTTTGTAATTATCGAAGTATTCCCAAATCGTACTAAAAAATAATAATGTAATTCATTATTTCAGTTGTTTTAAATCAATATTATATATATTCATTACACTAGATTGATAAAAGAAATTAAATGTGATGAGTAACATAAAACTCCTTTGAGTACATTTTGTTTTTTAATAATAGTTTTATGGTAAGTTAACATAACATCGTAAGTAATTATAAACAACTGCTGATTGAAACGTAAACAATTATAGTAATAGCTTGTACTCTCTCTGCTTTGATCTAAAATGTTTTGTCTCAATTTCGAAATTCATTGTTTGATAAATCTGTTCATTTTCCATGCATTAAATTCAAAGTTTAAAAACAGAAATTTTTTATCATTTTTAATAACTATCTTTTAAACAAAAAAATAGGAAGAATTTTTATTTTATAGATAATGTATATTATAATAATTTTATTAATTTCTTTGATCTGCAATTCTTATGAAAGAGAAGTGAACACACTTTCAATATCAAAGGCTAACAATCACTTAGCGCTACAACTTCTTCAACATTTGTATAGCAATAGCAGTAATGTATTCTTTTCTCCGTTCAGTATATCTTCAGCATTTGGAATGTTATATGTCGGCGCTAATAGTAGTACTGCCGAAGAATTGAAAGAAGTTCTTGGATATAATTATGGACATATGACTAGAGATGAAGTAATACAGCAATTTGAGACTGTATTCCGACAGATAGCGGATATCGATTCCAATAATTATCAGTTAAATGTTGCCAACAAATTAGTGGCCCAAAAAGACTTCAATATATTAGCGGAATTTAAAGATAAATTGAGACAATATTTTCAGACCACAATAGATAGTGCAGATTTTAGGACTAATGCTGTGGCTGTTACTAATGATATTAATCAATGGGTTAAACAGCAAACTCATGATATGATTCCGAATTTATTAACGGAAGCTTTAAGTACCGATACAGTGCTAGTATTACTAAATGCCATTTATTTCAAAGGAATGTGGAAAACCAAATTCCTTAAGAATAAAACTCGAGAAGAAATTTTTTATAACCGCGGAATCGACTCATCTAAGACACAAATGATGAAAAGAAATGGTAAATTTAATTACACGGAAATCGAAAAACTTGACAGTAAATTACTGGAACTTCCATATACTGGTGATGATATAAGTATGTATATTCTATTACCAAAACAAAATAACGGCTTCAAAACAATTCAAGAAAATTTAAATAATTTTGAGCAAATTGAAACCGGAATCAAGGATTTATCGGAAGTAAATGTTGTCGTTTCCATTCCATCATTCAAAATGGTACATTCTTTTGATCTAGAATATAGTTTGGAAGCGCTTGGAACCAAGCATTTATTCAAAGACGCAGATTTTTCGGGAATAAATGGTAAACTAGATCTACAAGTATCAAAAGTTGTACACAAAGCAATGATTGAAGTGAACGAAGAGGGAAGTGAAGCGTCAGCCGCCACTGCTATCGCAATCACCAGTGTAAGCTTAAGTGTTTCTCCAAAGCTTATCTTTAATGCTAACCACCCATTTTTATTTTTCATAAGAGATAATAGAAATGGTATCATACTTTTTATCGGACATATTAATAAATTGTAGATTTCTTACAAATTTATTAATATATAATTACAGTTTTATTGTGAATTATGTGAATTTAATTCAGATGAATTATTAATTTGCAGTTTTATGGGTTACTCTACATTACTGTACCACAAGCTGAGTCACATCTGATTAGATTCAATTCTGTACCGTATTATACTGTTTAATATTAAATTACATTACGAAGTGTGTTAATGAAATTCTTAAGTAATCAAAGTGCGAAAATCTTATTAATCAATATAATATATATTCGTTATATACAATAAAAATTTAAATCACTAACTCGTAAGAATTAACTTATAACTAAGAATCTAATTTGAAAAATAAAATCAAAAAAGCAAAACAAAACAATAATCCAACAGATCCTTTAATATTTAATGAAGAGGAACATTGATCGCGAGAATACTCGCGACAAGTAACGGATAAATCTCTTTTTCTTGATCCCATCAATAAGTCAACAGCGATTGGTGACGGATCGCGACATCGATCAACCACCACACGACTAATACAATCGCGATAGAAAAATAATGCACTGTTGAATTAATTAAAATAAATAATCAAAATAATTCAATGATTGCCAGGTAAATCTCTAAAAAGAAAAATTTACCAACAAATACGCCTTTGAACATCATAACTACTTCTTCCTTCTCTGGCATCTCTTTGCCTCTGAATAAGCGTTTCTTCGCAACTCCTAACGAAATAACTGGCTCTTGCGAGACAATGATCACTTGCTGGTACAATACCGAAACGATCTATAAACCAATATTTAATATAAAACTTAATATAATTAAATTATTCATTAATCGTATACCAATAGATGTTTGACCGTTATTTGGAACAATTTGATGGCCAAAGTTTTGCTGCTGCTGTTGTTGTCCAAAATTCGCCTGATTCGGTATATGAATACTTTCTGCTGGAGTCACAAATTGATTTTGCTGCTGAAAATTCGGCTGCTGCTGGTAAGGATTTGAATCAACTCTTTCTGTGTGCTGATCCAAAAGCAGTGGACATGACCACGATAGGTCTTGCGCCTTATCCATAAGATATGTGCCCATCAGCTGAAGTTCTTGGGGATGACACGTGAGTCTCACAATATTCACCACACAATTTCGAAAACTTTGAAAGCGTTTGCATGAATCACTGGTGACTACTGTAGAAAATTGATATTTAAACTGAATCTCGCATTGGCGTATGTCAGGCCTCTGATAACATGAACTGCTTCTCCATCCTAGCAGTTAACATAATTACATAATACAACTGTAAACGTCCATAAAATTTTAGGTTTAATGTATAAATTTAGAAATACCTCCTTCTGTATCACAAACTTTTTCCAAATAAGATTTAGCGCGTTTTATTACATCAACGCTGTTATATTCTGATGGAGATATTTCTCTTCCATGACAAAGAGGAATGTAAATTAGCAGACAATCTATGTCCTGGCGAACAGAACTATGAAAAAATAGAATGAATTATAATATATTCAATAAACGTGATTTAATTATCCTCTCCATCCCTCCTCTCTTCCTCTAAATTTTAAAACTTTATAAATGGAACTTATTTTTCTAAATTTTCATAGATTCAACATATCAACAAAGTTTTTTGTTATTTTAGAGTAATATTATAAAACTTTAATCTTTGACTTCATTGACTTTTAAATATTGAGAGAAGGGGACAGACAGACACACATCCTGATCATATACTGGAAATTTTTCAATATGCCATAAAAATAATTTAATATTAAAATAAAATAACCTGCACTGATCGGTCTGCCAACCAATTCCATTGAAACCTTGAGATTCTTGAATTTTATTTAAAATGCTGTCCTGGCATCTTCTAAATTTTCTATCATCGCAATGATCAAATTGTCCACTGATAATGTTTAATACTAATTTATGAGAATTAAAAATAATATTGTAAGTACACTATTTTAATAATCAATTTTTACAATAAACCATGAAAAATAAAAATATTTTGATTAACTTAAATTTTATCTTTTAAATGTTTGTATTAGAGACATTTATTAAAATTAATACAATTCAGGTAAAAATTATTTCAGCATTCAAAAATTAAATTTTTGAAACAAAATCTCAAACATATTTAGTATAATTTATAAAATGTGGCAAAATTATAACGCGCTTTAGATTATTCCCATGAGCTTGCATTTATGAAACTAAAAATTCTAAATTTCTTTCAATACCGTAAAAACAAAATAGAAAAATCTAACTTATTTAGGAATTGGTAAAAACTGATATATAAAACTTAAATAATAAAAATAAAAGTATTAAAAAGAAAATGTAAAATTAATTGTTAAACTAAGATTATTTTAAACTTACAGCAAGAAATCAATATCCAAATGAAAAAATTAGTGAAACTTTTGTGTAAGCAAAACATAACTTTTCCTATTAATAAAGTTACAAAAACCTATTTTTTAACAAAAACATTCGCACACATAATACATTTGTCAACTGAATAGAGAGAATGTCCAGATAGATCTGAATCAAAAAAAGTGCAATTTCATAGTTTGAACAGTGACAGCATCAAAACAGGCACTACGGATAGCGAATTACTAGGCCTTATATTTTGCTCTATATTTTAATTGTTAAATATGTGTCTGTGAATAATGTTTGGAGTACGGAAACAAATGACTCGATCATGAATATACAATAGATTTCACTTAAAGTTAAGGTGTCATCAGTTTTTTCTATTTATTGTGATTCATAAAAATAGTTTATTTAAATAATATAGTATATGTTGAAGAAGAGAAAGGTTATTATTCAAATATAGATTAGATTAATCAAGTTTTCTTTCCAAAAATACTACAAATGCTGCCAATAATAACTTTAAAAAACTTTTTAAGCCCATAACAACTAGATTTTATTATTTTCTTAAATATAATTTAGTAAAACATTATTATATATAACTCGTAAGACTACAATTTACATTTCCAAAAATCCACTATGTATATACTTTTAAAAATTTAATTTTGATGCAAATTCAATGTTAGGCGAACGCAGTTAACTAATTAAAACTTGAGAAAACATTATCAATAAAGATATTGAAGACAACGTATTGATAAGTTACTAAAGTAGAATAGGCGTGTCGTTTGTGTTACATTGATGTAAACTAACGTTATGTTATACAAGTATTATCGTAGAGTAGATAGCGTTTACTTTCAATGTTACTATAGTTTTGTTTGAATTTTGTATATTCATATCATCATACAATCAAATTGTTGTTGGATCGGTTAACTATAACAGTGAACAGCGCAATGCCAGCCAATGTCAGAGATGGCAATATCGTTAAGATTGCGGTGGAAATGGATTCATCGCATAATGGCAATTACGTGAGCCATAATTATATTAATATATTTCCAATTATCAGTTAGAATTGATTTCAACCAAATTGACGTATAGGTCCCACAACTGATCGAATTCGATCAAAACCGAAACCTGTCGCTCATAATTCAAGACCTGTGCAGCGCGTGGTCTATCATTGATTACGAACAGTACGCCATTCAGTTCAACGATTCCACTAATGTTTATATCACCGAAAAGAATCGAAATGAAATCAAAAACGGATCAGTGCTTCGGCTCACATATTCGCCATCGCGTACAGCACAAGACGTGGTCGACAAACTTAAGTTCGATGACGGAGACTGCAGGAGACAATCTTTCAAGAGATTAGTGAAACTGTCCACTGATTATACGTTTGCTCTCGAGTTCATTAACAAACAGGGACTTCAGTTTCTTATTGATTCCATTGAAAAGGAATCCATTACTTTTAATGATGGCTTTGGTTACGCTCTCGAGAGTTTTGTTGAGCTCATGAATCATGGAATCATTTCGTGGTAAGTCTATAATACCCGATATCTATAATATAGATATAGAGTTGAAATGTGTAAATATTTAGGGATAACTTGGAGCCTAAATTTATTGGTAAAATCGCATATCAGGTGAATTCAGCGAATGCATCGCTCAATGACTCGCGAGTATTAATTAACTCATTGGCGATACTCGAGTCTATAGTAATATCGAGCACTAAATTCAATGTGTTGGTTGAATCGGAAGTTACATTACCTAACCTTATAGTTTTGGTCCAACAAAACGTGTCAAATCCAGAAATACAGCAAAATTCAATTGCATTAATTAATGCTTTATTTTCGAAGTCAGACACATCCAAACGCAAAGCTATGGCCGCCACTCTTGGATCGAAAAGGATAAGAAACGTAATCCTGACACAAGTGCTTAATCCAAGGTTGAGTCACGGCGAACATTCTGGTGGCCCAACGTTTAATGTTGGCTCAGAAATGGCTCATCAGTTATATGTTCTCCAAATGTTATTATTTAATTTACACGAAGAAAGAATGAATACGTTAACGAGTGGTACAAATGAGAATGAAGTGAAAGAAAGGATATTAGAGTTAAGAAAATTGGCATTTGAATCAGAATTGGAAGGAAATCAGAGCGGAAAGAATTTTGTCTCGTCTTCACTGTCTAATTCAGTAAAAGGCGATGGCTTTCAAGAAGATTATAAACGTCTAGGATTTACAAACTGTAAAACACCGAGCGATGAGTTTAGCGAACCTCCAGGATTACTAGCGTTAGATTTGCTGATATATTTTGCGCGCAATTATACCGATACTTACGTGAAGTTTGTTTTAGAAAACTGTTCGCGTTCGGATCGTGAGCATGAATGCCCATTAGTTAAAAGTACAATTCAATTGACAAAATTACTATGTGAAATACTTAAAGTGAATGAAATGCCCAGCGATGAGGGAAAGGTTTTCTATCCCATGTTCTTCACTCATGATCACCCATTGGAAGAGTTCTATTGTATCGCGATTTCATTGTTGAACAAAACGTGGAAAGAAATGCGTGCAACCGTTGAAGACTTTGTAAAAGTCTTTTCAGTTCTTAAACAACAACTGACCAGAGCTATGAGTGATAACGAGTCAACTGTTAATTTTGATAAATTGAGAGTAAAACTGGCTGGTCTTACCTATTCAGTGATCACTTCGTTGTGGCAAAAGGAAAGAAGTAGTCGCGAAGAATGGGAAAATAAAGCATTTGCTATTCTTGAATTGAGAGATATGGTTAAAACTGAAATCTTTGATTTAATTAAACAACAAAGACTTCTATTTCTTACTGAGGGAACACGCTTTGATAAATATTCGAATAAAGGTTTAATTAAATAATTTTTAAAAATAAAAAACTTTATTTAAATTTGTTTCTCCTTTAAGGCCAGCGAGTAAAAGATAAGTTCTGGTATTGTCGTCTATCGACGAATCAAAAATTCTTATGTTATGGCGATTGTGATGAAAATAAAGTATTATCAGTGGATGAACTTCCGCACAAAACTGCGTTAATAGATATCAAACAATTGGTTACTGGAAAAGACTGTCCACATATGAGAGACATTAAAAGCGGCAAAAAGTCAACATATTCTCTTGCATTCTCCCTCATTCCAGATGCCGAACAAGAAGCGCCTTTAAATTTTGTTGCACCAAATGAAAAAATATTTGATTATTGGATCGATGGTATCAACTGTTTATTGGGAAATGAAATGTACAGCAAAGAAACTAATAATGACTTGGAAACGCTTCTTTCAATGGATATTAAATTACGATTACTTGATACTGAAGGCGTCACTATTCCGGAGAAACCACCAGAAATTCCAGAATCACCGCCTAATTATGATTTCAATTTTAAGCATTGATATTTTGATCGGTATTCCGAATACGTATTCAGTTCTAATTATTAATTTTGAAAATAATCAAAATTAATTAATTTATATATTCTTTTATTATTCTGACAATAAATGATTGGTTTTGTGATTGTCTTAATTTATATTATGTATTTACTGTTGATTATAATATATCGCAGTAAATTATAACTTATGTTGCGTTAATTTTTATATAAACCTTAATATATAGAAATTTATTCATAAATATATTTGTAATAATTTAATAAAAATAGTCTATGAAAACAATTAACTGGTTTATTTAGTTTTTGTTTTAAATAGATTAATTAAACCTTAACAAATCTAACCAAACCGATTAGAATATCGCCGTGTTTAACACTAAACTGCTTAATTAAATTTATGCGTCTGACATAGAAGAAATTTTATCGCTTTTTTAATAAAATCATGTGTACTTAAGTGATATGCGCTCACTTTTATAATTTAGTTTTAATTTTATTCACTATTAATAGTAATAATTAGGGCTTTGAAAATTGTTAAAAAAAACTTTGGCCAAATCGTTTGTTAATCGTTAGAAATTTTGGATACTAAATTAATTTAAAAAGGATTTATAGTTATATAAACCCTAAAATATTTCATTGAAAACCTTACTGTTATATAAAATGAAATCTTTAAATACAGAAACTAATGATTGTGATAGTTATCATTTTGAGAATTCACTTATTCTAAATAAATTAATCCATAACCTTCATCGAAAGCGTTTAGTAAATTTTAAATGAGAATATTTTTTGTACCAACTTATTAATTTATATAATTTTTAGTACATATTAAGCCAAATTCTTTGAAATCGTTAGCTATGTTTAAAATCGTTAGATTCGTTAGAAACGTTAAAAATTTTGAAGTGAATTTAAGATCTACAATGAATAATATCAAGTTATATAAAGTTCGAATTTATTAATTCTGTTGAAAAACTGATTCGTTAATTAACGATTTTCAAAGCCCTAATAATTACATATCAATTATATTAATTTTTAAACCCTTTGAGGCAAGAATTACCTCTGCAAACATACGGAACAAAGAGAATGGTCAAAACCATAGTTTTCTCAATCTGAGCTAAAAATAAATATATAATTATTTTTATAAATTTCTAATCTTAATATAGTATTCGAAATAATGATGTATTTGTGCATAATAACGAATTTATCACGAATTTCCAATCTAAATAAATTTAATATTTTATTAAATCACAATACTTCCGTTTAATTAATCATTCCATATATGTCGTAATATACATCACATTACAGTATGTTCTCATATGAAACGTACAAATTATTAAGTTACCTCTTACTTATTATATTACTGTAAAATACTTTAAACTTTAATTTAATTTTTATGTTTAAAATATTAGTAATAATAAATTCGCTATAATTACTGTCAAACTGGAAGTGAATTAACCATTAACCAAATAATATCAAATGAAAGCCACTTAAAAAATAGATTTTAAGTATTGAATAAGAACGGAAGATATTCCGATGACATTCTGAATATGGTATTATTGAGAATAGCAAATTGTTTCAGTTTCAACCCACCACTACTAACACCTACTAGAATCAAAGATTAAAGCGAATACAATTACAAAACGGATACATCTTAAAAGGCATCCTGTGTTTTAAATAATTTTTATTAGTAAAAAATAAAACGTTGGCGAACTATATTGAGGTGAAAATTTAAAAGTAAACTTGTTTTTACTCTAAATAATGTGTGAATCGAAAACAAAAAAGTTTTAATCCCAAGGACTTCTATTGCTATTATGTTAATACCTGTTTGGGTGAGAATTGGCTAACTTATGATAATTCTATTTGCTTACGCCTAAGTCCATGGCATCGATAATGATGTAAAAAGATAGAAGTTTGTGCCATAACCATCAGCAGGTGTTTCTTTTTTCTAAGAGCAGATGTTTCGCAGATCTCGCTTTCGCTATAGATGTGACAGAATGGGTAATTGTATTGCATGGTTCAGACCTGGTAGGTCTCGGTTCACTCCTAACGCATATCGTGACGATAATACCATTTCGGAATCCGATCTCTGTAAGTGATTGTGTTATTGTCACCAAAATTAAAAGTACAGAATCCGTGAATTGATAGTTCATTTGCTTTACTTGGTTCGGGTTTTTAGCTTCTGGTGGCTTATTCGCTCGAAGCGTAGATTTTCTCATTGAAAGAAATGGTTGGGAACATAACACCGATAAGTTTGCGTTAACTAAACACCCATTCAACTCACGGCTTGTAGTTAGACGTGGTTTTCCATTCGAAATAAGAGTAACATTTAATCGAAAATACGTCAAAAACGATGATATCATAAATTTAGTGTTCACAGTCAAAGGTAAAGAATTAAATGTTGCTCTAAAAGGTAATCATAATTATAATGATAAAAGTATTAATTACTAGACTCCGGATCAAATGCAAGCTACGCTAACAACACGCAAATTACTGTTCCTGTTATTGATAACCGAAACACACGCAACATTGCTATTGTTTTGGAGAATTCATGGTCAGCACGACTGGTTGATGTGGACGACAATAGCGTTACGATTGAGGTCACCACTTCATCGAAAACAATTATCGGTGAATGGAAATTAAATGTGGAAACCAATTCATTGAGCAGTTCGCGCACATCTTTGCGAAACAGTGCCATTAAAGAATCAGTGTTTATTTTATTTAATCCGTGGAATAAGAGTAATAATTTGTGCATTTTTAAAATATGGGTTTGTTATCCGTAAAATCTTTTGAAATGTGTTTTAGAAGATGCAGTTTATATGAAAGAGAAAGATGGACGAGAAGAGTACATTTTAAATGACAGCGGAATCATATGGAGAGGAACTCATGAGTTAATGAAGCCAACGCCATGGACCTATGCACAGGTTTGCAATTTTATAGTTATAATCAATTTTTATTTTTGAAATGTAATCCTATAAGAATGCTTAAAATTTTGAAAATATTAAATTTCCAAATTTGATTTCTTTAATTCTTTAGCGTATAGCCTAAAACTAAATTTTTTAGACTCATTTTAATGTTCCATTCCTTATGCATGAGTTTTTTAATAAGAAAATTCAAAATGGATGAAAGGAATTTTTAAAAAGATAGATAATTTCTTTAAATGGGCATAATAGTATGCATTGCGTAATAGTATGCATACCGTATACGAATATTAATATTATAGTTATTAAAGATATGGAAACAAAAATCATACTCGTACTTAATTAATTGAAATAACTGCGTAAATATCCCAAAAAGGTAAGATTTATGCTAAAAGTATCCAAAATATGCAATTCCTGAATACATGCCCTGAATTATTGCTACACTGATAAAAAAATGTTTTAAAATGTTAACAAACGAATTTATATTTAATTATAAGGCGAAACCTTAGAAATTTTAACATTAAGGTAACAAATACTTGCCTATTTATTCCAAATTGAATAATTATTTGTAGACTTCCAAGTTATACTTGAGACTCTAAATTAATATTTTTATTTTTCAAAAGCTTGTAATTTGAAATAAAAACTTGTATCGCTTTAAATGATTAGATATCGAATTTAATAAGGTAATTAACACGTATTTCTTATTTAATTTTTCTTTTAAATTTGTTTTACCAGTTAGACTAATTTTAAAAAATAATATCTATTATATAGAATGTGGATGTTTTATTTTACCAATTGAATAAATTTTCTTTAAATCATTTGTTAAGGTTATTTTTGCATCAGCTGAGAATTTAATGTAAATTTAGTGCATTCTATTTAATAACTTAAAAAAATACTCTAACTTACATCATTATTTTATTCATTTTACTTCAATTAAAAGTATTTTTAAGACAGTAAATAAGTAAATATTTCGACCAGCACTCTGGTCC